>JARHVA010008733.1:2500-50000 GCA_037957365.1 Torreya grandis
ACCAATATACTAATCAATCAATGCATATAGAATCAATCACATAGACAATAAGATATAAACACATGAACACAATAGATATGTGGGAAACACTCATGGGGGATAAAACCCACTAAAACACCACTTGAAATATTTTCCTATAAGGAATTATTAAACATTTAGTGAGGCACCAACTCCACAAGGAGCTCCAACCCCTACCTAGCCAAGTACCAACTCAACTAGTCTTTAGCAAGCTCCAACTTGAAAGGAGGATCCAACCCCATAAGTGACTTGGAACCAATCCATAAACTTCAATTAAAATTATAAAATATAAAACTTACAAGGCATTCTCCAAATCCCTCTTGAATAAGCACCAACTTAACCAAGACAACTTTAATCACCTCAAGATACTTTGTTGCTCAACTAACAGATGGTGACCTCTTCTTCAGCTCTCTATATTCTATATATGGATTTTAATATTTATCATACATATAAAACACATATCTGATGACTATATAATAATCTCTCAACATCCAATCATCTCATTTATCTCTTCAACCTTATACCCTTCTTGAATAGTCTTCGAGGTTCACTCATTTAATATGCCTCTTATTAGGCTCATTAGGTTAACTGACCTTGTCAATAACACTTATAGATACTATTAGATGTTAATTTATGATCCTATATTCTCATATAATGGTATAAATGACCTCCTTCTACTCCTCTAGGTGATCTTTTACTCACTTATCTTCTCATTATTTTTAACTAGTCAAAATAGGCCTATTTTGCCTTGTGTTTATAATTGATTCTTGCTCTTAACCATCTTTGTCAGCCAAGAATATTTACATACATGGATAAAACTTGGGATTGGTGATAAAAAACATTTCAAAAGTTAAAAAACCACCAGATAGGTCAGTCACCACTCATAGAGGCCAAATTCCCATTAGGCCTGATAGAGACCTAATGTAATTAGGTCTTCTTAAAGCACACATTACACTTGGACCATATTGGAACACCTTGAGAATATAAAAATTAATGAAACACATAAAATATACCATTAATAACATCCACATATATCCATACCAATTTTTATACAAAACCACTCCTTGAACCACACAATTAGCTCTACTTGCCATTAGGCCTGCACACATAAAAAACATTATCCTCACACAACATAAGCAAAAATAAATATTACCAAACAAAAAAATTAAAAAATCAAATTAATATATATTTATTGACCTCAAATTCATCACCATGTCCATTATAAATCAGCAAACAAGGCAACATACCTCAAACACACTTTTGTAATATGACCACTCATAACTATCAAACACAACCAATGTACAATCAAGAACATTTGACTCTCAAAATTTTATTATAGAAAAAATATGAATCTAAATGAATTTTCATGAACATTAGATACATATATAACATATTTAAAACCAATGTATTCTTCAAATCTATCAAGAACACCTTAGACTTACCTCTGTAAGATGACTACATAGATTTATCTATAAGCCTGTCAACATAGTCAGGATAAGTGTTATATTTAGATATCGTAATGATACTTCCAAAAATTATAATTAAAATTAATAGTTAATATGTGATCACTATATAATACTCCAATAGATATATCATTTATTCCGATGTTAAACATTGGTCTTACAGACTAATTTCTTAACTTTATCTTTCATAGTGCATACACGTCCAGATAAGTCATTTTGGATTTCATATTAAAAATTATTAGAGTGAATAAAAAATAAATAAATCACACACACACACACACACACACACACACACACACACACACACACACACACACACACACACACACACACACACACACACACACACACACACATGTAGATGTGTGTGTGTGTGTGTGTGTGTGTGTGTGTGTGTGTGTGTGTGTGTGTGTGTGTGTGTGTGTGTGTGTGTGTGTGTGTGTGTGTGTGTGTGTGTGTGTCTATGTGTGTGTATATATATATATATATATATATATATATATATATATATATATATATATATATATATATATATATATATAATTTTGGTATTAAAAAATAACAAAATATTCATTATATGCATCAAATCATGGTATAGAGACTCAAACACTTCACTTCATCAAGCATACTTAGAATTATCAATCTATCTTAAGAACTAATCATTGTGAAAATGAATTACAACACCTATAAGGACACAAAAAATATATCTACAAACATAAAAATTATCCTATAAGATCATTATATCTACCTAAAACATCTAAATCATATGCTTAAAGAGCAACATTGGTCTTGCAGGCTAATCTCACTGTCTTAGGTTTCACTGTCACATCTTATCTAGATAAACACATCTTGTGAACACCATTTGCACCATTTTAAATGAAATAAAAATAATATAATAAATATTTAGATGTGGTATAGTTACTTAATAATTTACTCAATAAATTGTATCCATTCCTAATCCTATGTAACCAATCCCTAAATGCATTCTCACTTTGATTGATTTTTCTCTATCTTCACTATTAGCCCATTTTAGTGATAGGTCATCTTGATTGATCAAAATATTTGACACAAAAGATATAAATTGCCCAGGTAACTCCATGTAAAACAAACACCATGTTCAAGCTTCAACCTCCATTGATTTTCATCCCTTTATTTGTTCAACCCTTCTTGTTATATAAAATTTATGAGAAATAAGGGTTTTTCTTATAGGTTATACTTACAATATTGATAAAACACTACCACCTAGAGATTCATAATGGAGTAATATATGATATACAATCATAAAAATATCCTTAAAAATCCATTCTAAGCCATTTTCAACAAGATTTCTCCAATCAGGTCATTAAGAGGGGTTTAAGAGGGTTTTTGACCAGTTTTCATTCTTAACATTTGTTCATATATCTCTATCCTTGTAAACACCTCATAATAATTTGAAAGAATTTATCGGACCATTTTACATCTCTCAAATATCTAAGCTCCCCATGAAACAATCATACATGTCAATGAGCATCAAATTTTCCTTTTTGAATTTGTAACTCTTCATTATGCATACATAGGAGACCTTCAAACTTGTTTAGTTTATTTTTCCATAAACATAGGACCTCAAAATTGGTCAAAGAAATTTAAAAAACCTATTAAAAATCTATAAAATATCACATTAACTGTAATAACCTTGGTAACTCAACATGACACCTTATTAGGCCTTACTAGGTCTTTTTGCACACTAGACCTAGAATTGTTAGTTACATGAATACCTTAAGACCTCTTTTACTAATCTGAGCAACTCATACTAATGTTATGCATCCTAATACCATTATTACATACGCTAGAAAGCCTCCAAAATGGATCATGAATCCTCATCATGTTACCTAGGGTCTTAAGACAAGGTTTATAGGAACACCAATGAAGGACCTACCCTTTTAGCTCATTTTAAGAGTTATGAGACTAACTCAACACCTTTATTGTATTATATTAGCACTATATTGTACACCTTCAATCTTATACACATCCATTTCATCATCACCATGCCTCGTTATGCTCAAGTACTAGTCCATCATACATACCTACTATGTATCATACCATTAGATCACAATACCTCATACTTCTTTTAACATCAATGATAAGCTCAACCACATAACATTATTAATAAATTTAAATAATCTCCATCTTTGTCATTAATGGAAAACACTTATTAATGGAAAACACACTTCAATATAATTATCTTTTTAATAGAAAACTTTTCATTAATCTGATCTCTCTCCCCCTTTGACATTAATGACAAAGGGTCTCTACAACTATCACCTTATCTTTTCACTCTCATAAGGTCATCCATACATAGTCCAATAATCCTTGGACCTAACTGCTCATTGAACATGCAAGCCCCTCATTTTCCATACATGCTTCTCTTCAAACATCTCAAGAGACTTGAGTTATCTCCCCCTAACTCCATGCTCCACCTAGATTAAGTCATTTGAAACCACAAACAACCCATTTACAAAAAATGCATAACTCATTTTATTACCTTATGAAATTTCCATTAGGCCTCATACCACCAATAGGTCTCATGAAGACCTAATTCAAATATATACACTCTTTCTTGCTCAATATTGACTTATTAAGCCAATAAGACCACCTCATATATGCATGAACAACTCCATATACTCTTCATGGCATCAAACAACATTTATTTAATCACCATAAGCCATAATAGCTCAAACCACTACAAGGCACCTTTTTGGTTAACATAAAGTCATACTAGGTCTGTCAAAACACCCAATCTCTATAATTACTCAGATATACCACTTCATTCTTATTAGATTCTTATGCCCATAATACACTTACATCATGTTCATGATCTTGGAACCCTTCTTATCTTCATGCTCTACCTAACTAGATAGGAAATTAAATGTATACCTTACTTACAAACCTTCTAATGATGATTCATCATATATTCTAAACATATGGTTATTAGTTCTGTCTTAGAATCCATTTCCACAATCCTGCCTCTGATAGCATTATTCTTACAGACCAATATTCAACTCTCACATCACTTCATCTATCTTTACTTCTTGGGCATAATGTTTCACTCAACTAGGTATTGAAATCAATATAACTATAGTAGGAAACATTGTAATAATTCCATTTGTATGTAATGATAAATAAATCATGTTTATAAATCAATCCTAGCTTGGAGAAGATAGAGCATACCTACACTTTCGATTGGGAATACATTTATTAAGAAAGATCATAACCAAGATAGGGATCCACTAAACCTGATTAGGGGATCACTTATCATAATACACCAAGCTAGGAAGGGTTCCAAAGACTATCGTCTAACATAATCATGAAACAACCCTAAAAGAGTCATAGGTTTAATATTCAATCTATTCTAATAAATAAGAAAGCAAATCTAATCTAGTGTACACCAAAACTTTTGGCATAATATGAGGGGTTAGTAAAGAAATCAAAACATGTATAGGGAAATCTCGATGAAGCTAAGTATGATTAAAATCCTATACATGGGATATGAAGAGCAATATTATTTGATCTAATACTTATGCTACTTATATATACTAAAGAAAGGAAAACAAATTTATAATATACATACTTTAATGTGAACCCATCACGACTCAATCTCTCCCTTGGCTAATGGGGCTTCACAAGAGGTTGTTGTCATTTGTAAGGATAACTAGGAAATGTTAAAGCATCTAAGATTTATCCACAAGACTAGTTTCTCTAAGTATAAACCCTAAGCTAAGTCTCCTCAAGTAGAATGGTAGAAGAGTAGATTGTAAATAAGTGTGAGTGGATAGTAACTCTTTATTTCATATCCTAATAATGATGAAATGATCTTGTGTATATAGGTGGATCTCACCCTAAATCCTTCTGAATATGCTAGATATACAAGCTCAATCTAGTTGACCTTTTATATTATTGGGAGATAAATCACTAGGTCCCAAGCTAGGTCGATCAAAGGGATAACAAAACTCCAAATAAAAAATACCCCTAGAAGTATAGGGTTGACCCAATTGACCCTGTAATATAATTAAAGGCTAAAAATTGTACAATGTCGACCCAATTGACCTAATATAGTCAAGTGGTAAAAGGGGATCAAGATGAGGAAAAAAGGGATGAAGAGAGGAAAAAGATTGGAAGAGTGTGCAAGGGAGGAGTAAGAACTAGGGAATGGTTTTAAGATCTAGTGATACTAGTACTAATGTGGTAATAAGGGATAACAATCTTACAAAGCACCAAAAGTCTTCTCACCCCTTTCTCAGTGCACCCCTTAAGGCATGTACTCAAAGAGATTGAGACTCAATGGGTTCCTACAAGATGTAAAGCATTAGTATGTGATAAAAATTGAAAATATTATGTGTATACATATGCCCCACTTAAATCTCATCATGTGTCACTAAGGTGTACTAGGGGATGGTGCTTCAAGAAAGAACATAATAACACATAATGCTGATGCTAAAAAAAGTTACAGTATTTTAAAGAAAAAATAACTCAAAGTAAATTACTAAAATGTAAAAAACTAAAAACTAAATTCAATGCATACCTTATCTTACCTTTATTAGGGGATGGTTGTCTACTATAATGTTAGTTTTGGTTATGTATGGTGTAGAGACTACTTTTGATAAACCCAAAAATGCAAAACTAAAGAGTAAAAACAAATAAACATAAGAAAATCCAAGATAGCTAGTGTTATGAGGATGGAATGTACTTGGGAAATTTGGTAGGCTAGGGTCACAAGTTGCATGCTAGACCAAATGACCAAGTCAAACACAAGAGTAAGTCGGGCAACCAAAAATCCAAGGCTACTAAAGACCGAAAAACTCAAACAAGTAAACCTTAAGTAAGAAAGTCAATCTCACCAATTCAAATCAAAGATACATGTCAAAAAGGATGGTAATCAAATAAATCAATGGTAAAATAAGAAACAAAATGGTAAAAAAACATTGATGAGTGAGTAGTAACAATCCACACCTCACTTAACAATGGAAATAGGTGCATACAAGGGAAAAAACATTGAAGAGTGAGAAGTAACAAGCCAACCTCACTTAATAATGGAAAAAGGGTATGAACTTAGGTGTATGTAATAGTAGGATAGTACAAAAATGATAAATGGTAAAAAGGAAAGTAAGACAAGTCTAGAAATGTAATTTTATGGTGTAAGGAAAGATGAATCCATAGTTGCTTAGAGATGTTGCTTCAATCTAAGGATAGATAAAACTAAAACAAAGTAATGCTAACATGTTTTTAAGAAATGAAGAAGAAGGAATTTTAGAAAAAGGGAAAATAGATCTGGAATCACAATTTACCTATTAAGGGGGTAAATGAAATGGGTGGAGGTGAGTATGAAGTAAAAACCAAGGCAAAAGAACTCTTTATTGAAGTCAAGACACTCAAATTAATTTTTTCAAAATAAGAGGACTTTCAAACTTAAGGACTATGAAAAAATTCTCAGCCACATAAATATTGGTTCAACAAATAAAGTATTTAATTCATCCCATGAAGGTTATATGCATGAAAATTTAAATGGACCTACCTCTCCATAATGTGTTCCCTATTCCTCAGGACACCTTATAGAGTCGTTAATTTAATGTGAAGATTGGATACTTGCATGAGAAATTAGGTAACACCACAAAGTTTTTTTTAATTCCCCTATTCCAATATATTATACTATCGTACCCCAAAGGACCTCGGATCTATGTGAGGCTAACTGTGGGGTTTGAGATTTCTATTAGAGATAGAATATGTGCTTGTAATCATGTCTTTTGGTGTGATTTAACTTTTGAGATTTATATGTTGACTTTTAGATATAATTTCCTTTTGTTTCAAATGATTTATCTTTTAAATTGCTTAATGGATTTTTTATATTCCTCCTCCATACAGATTTGGAAAACCAAACATGGGTGCTAAATATGACCTTCATTTGAAAACTTGGGATAAATTTTCTAAGAGAGATAAACTTCAAAGAGCATGGGGGCTAAGATTATTGTAAACATAGGTGAAATAAAAGTGTTATCTTGACTTTGACCTTGTTTTATCCAATGTGGAGTGAAGGAAATGGGAAATCAAGAGGAATGACACATGGAACAATTTGAATTATATCAAATCATAATAAATGTTATAAAGGGGAAAAAAGGGATACAATAATAGTAAAGTGTGATTTCATATCATGAAAAATGAGGGAAGTGGATGAAAACATGATAACATAGATTGTTGTGAAAATTCCATATATCAAAAGAAGTAAAATCTAAAGATTGAGAATAAGGATGATAAAAAGATGAAGAGATGGTATTTTTATGAGGAGGGCTAGGTCTTATTCATGGTATTACACTACAAATTCATAAAATAAAAACCCAAGGGGTGCCAACAAGCAAGTAAAAGATAACGTGAGATAAGCAAAAAGATGGTAGTTTTTTAGGAACATTGGGTCCTATCCGTTGTCTTACAAATCAACTCATAAAATAAAAACCCAAGGGGTGTCAAAAAGAGAACTAAAAAACATTAAGGAGAAAAATAAGTAAAATATGGTAATTTTTTGAGGAATGTCAGGTCTTAACCATAGTCTTATGAAGAAACTCAAAAAATAAAAACCCAAGGGGTGTCAAAAGAGAAAATGCAAGAAGATAAAGAAGAAACTAGTACATCAAGAAACCAAAAGACCAAAGAGGAGGACTAAAGGTTTGTAAAAGGAAGAAAGTTTTTATAGAGGGAGAGACATGTGTAAGTAACCTATAAAAAATGTTAGATAGATGTAGATAGAAAGCATGAAAAGAAGGAAATGATCTTGCACTAACATCTATATCAAGGATGAACATGTGAGAGATAAAGCTATGTGTCTCAAAAGGTTTTTTGGAATTAAATTAGTTTGGTAGAATGTAATGGAGGATAAGAGTGGGCATCATAAAATGCCCCAAAGGGAAATTTAATGTAGGGATGGGAATCACAAGATGCCCTAGAGTCTGAAATGCAATGTGGGTAGGCATCATATGATGCCCCAAAGGCTAGAGAAATGTGTCGATGGGAATTGAAAGATGCCATAGGAGCTAAAAGGAGGAAGAAAAGATAGGAAAAGATAAGAAGTAAAAATAACCCCATATATTTTATAAATAGATTCAAGTTGTCTAAGAACATTATGATATGGGATATGGTGTGTGAATAAAGAAAAAGGATGTTCAGAAAGAAAAATAATAAATAGAGATAAAGAACTAAGTCAGATAGACATAAAACTAAGTCAGACATATAGGGAATTGAATCAATAAATAGAGAAGGTAGAAAATAGTAAAGGATCAACTAGGTAGACCTAGTAGAGAAAACAAGGTCTAAAAATAATAGAGTCAATAGGGTCGACCTAGTATAGTGAATAGGGGTTAAAAAAGGTATAGGGTGAAGTGGGTTGACCCAGTAAAGTAGACATGGAAAATGATAAGGTTGATAAAAATTTATGAATTGAAATAAGATAATTTTTACATCTAATCTAGGAAAGTAAGAACTAAAGGGAAACAAGCAATCAATTGGATCAAAATTGGCCAATCCAATTGAAGCACACAATACAAAACCTTGTACTAACAATAAATAATGCAAGTTTTTGCACACACAATTGAGCAAAGAGAAAGAAATAAACTTGAAAAGTAAAAATATAAATAATTGGTCAACCTAAGAAGTTTTATTATATTATTAATAAATGAATTAAAATGTGATGGGAAGTTGGTTTTAAGGAACAAGAATGGCAATCTAAATATGGTTTCAGGTAGTTTGGGCTAAAAGGGACTATAGTGGAGATGATATAGGCTTGGTATTGGGGCCTAAACTCACACTTCACACACCGTAATGATAAGGGTGTTGATTATTTATCTAAAATATACCATTAACCATGCTTTATACTTAACCAAAGTATCAAGTCAGCTTCTCCCTTGATGATGAAATCCATGTACGTTGGTCTTGTGTAGGACAAAAGTTAAAATGCTTATTTAAATTTTGTGTTTTGGTTGTGTGTGCATAAAATAGAAAATAGTGAACTAAATGTTTGATAAAAAAACCACCTAATTAAGATATGTGATCTTTTCTAAGCATGTAATAAATAAGAAAAGAAAGGTGTGAACTGATTAATAGCATTTAGAGATTAATTCTAATTTGAAACAAGGTATAGTGTTGACACTATATGCACACCATATAGAAAAAGTTCAATAGGGTCAAATATATAATTTTGAATATAGGTATGAATATAAATAAGGTCAACTTGGGCTGACCCAGTTATTTAGATAACACAAAAGACACAAAACTAGGTTGACAAGGTCGATCCAGTTGACTGTGTAGGGGATATTTTGAAGACTATAAATTGTGAAAGGAAAGATAGAAAAGAAAGAGATAGAGAGATAAAAATGAACCTTGGATGATTAGAGATGATAATAATGAATATTTATAGTCAAGTACCTTGTAATATGCTAAAAAACTATGCTAAGTAGGTCAACTGGGTCAATCAAGGTTTGCAATATCTTGCTGCTAAGGACCTAGAATATACAAGGTCAACTAGTTCAACCAAGTAGCTAAATATGGATGCATGAAAGTATACAAGGTCAATTGGGTCAACCTAGTAGTTTGAATTGGAAGTTTGGAAGTTGGAAAACCTATACGGGGTTTTCTAAGTCAATCTAGTTGCCTATTCTTAAAAACATTCACACAGAGATTAAAATTGGGTTGATAGATTCAATATAATATGACTGATATATGATAATAATACCAAAAAGAATGAAATAAAGTGAAACAAATCTTACAAGGGTTAGTTTCACATTGGGTTCACTAGAATTTAATATGAAGGTGAAGCCAAATTAAGCTAATACTAATAAGAAAAGAAACAAAAATGGAAATGTGAAGACATTCTAATCATTGGTGGGATAAGATTCACATTGGGTTCACCAAAATGTATTAAATTAGAAATGAATCATGTCTATAAATCAATCCTAGCTCAGAGAAGATAGAGCATACCTACACTTCTGATTGGGAATACATTTGTTAAGTGGGAGCATGACCAAGATGAGAATGCACTAGACCTAATTAGGGGATTACTTATCATAATACACTATGTTAGGAATTGTTCCAAAGATTAAAATCTAACACAATCATGAAACAAACCTAAAAGAATCCTAGGTTTAACATTCACTCTATTCTAATAAATAATAAAGTAAATCTAATCTAGTGCCCACTAAAGCTTTTGGCACAATATGAGGGGTTAGTAAAGCAATCAAAACATGTATAGGAGAATCTCAATTAAGATAAGTATGAGTAAGACCCTAATACATGGAATATGAAGAGTAATATTATTCAAGCCAATACTTATTCTAATTTTATCTAATAAAGAGAGGAGAACAAAGTTAGAATTATTGGCACCTAAAATTGGCCACCAATGACCTCCAACTAGGCTTTTGACCAATTTTTACTAATATGCATAATTTGGCTGAAAATATTAAAACACACTAAATAATGTGAATTTGTTATATACAAGTGTCGATTTTGGTTAGAGTATCATTAAATGAAAATTTTGCACTTGGGTCCTCTAAATTTCTCTTTTCTATCAAATTTCTTGCATGAGATGCATGCCTTTGTTATTTTATGTTAGAAACATCCTAAATGGGATAACCGATCTAATGCATCTAACATCACATCTTAATTCTAATCTAGTCAAAATTTGAGCCAATACTATGAAATTTTGACCAATTTGATTAATTTGTGCACCAATTGCCAAGATTTGCACCAAAATTGACTAATCATGCTTAAAGATAATTAATTCAAATCATGAGCCTGATTAAGAATTCCATGGATCTTGTTTTAATGTTTTTTTTTTAATTTTATAAATTGATATTGAATAACTACATCATCAAATGACTTCATTTCTTGAAAAGGCATCCGTAGGCCATAAATGCATAAAATATATCATTAAGCCCTCCCATGCCTCATTAAGCCCTCTCATACCTCATTAATGCCTCTCTATTCTAAATATTTATGAAGGCATTTACTGATCATGGCCTCCAAAACTGAATGAATCCTTAGCCACACATCTTTATCTTGAGATAAATGGTTTAGGTTCATTGTGATCATTTTGAAAAATCTATAAATAATAGGCCTTGCCTATTGAATTTAGAGCTCAATCAAAGTAATGTTATAATGAAGGATTTCATTCATGAAGAATATGCATAATGTTATAATGCCTAATTTTTAAGCAAATCCAAAATACATCAAAAGCCAAATAATGGTGCCAAGAGGAGATGAAGGTAGCCACACTACATTGAAGAAGAAGACTCTTGGAACATCAAGGAAGGTAAGAAAAGTAAGATTCTTAAATTTTAGTTGTTCTTTATTCATTTTTATTCTTCACCATGTTCCCCCCTTGACATAGGCTTAAGGTGTTATCTCCCCTTATTTTAATCCTATGTTCACAAATGGCATGCTCGATGGGACCTTGCATCACAAATTTGGTCAAATATCACCTCTAAGAAAACTACTAACCATTTACATGTAGGATCTTGGAGTGTGGAAATAAAGGAAGTAAAAATTTTAGAAAAGGTATGTTTTTTTAGAAGTCACAATTTTGTCCTCTGGACTAGAATTCCATAATTCACACAGTCATAGGTTTGTCTTTTCAAGTTGTGGTATTATGTTTAAACTATGTTTTTTTGGACTATTTTTTTCTATTTGTAGATATAATATCCATTTTGTAACCCCACTATTAGCTAGTCATGATATTACAGTACTGTGACTTGATAGTCATGGGATTGCTTATCCAAGTCATGGTATTATTGATAAATCATTAATGGTTAAGAGACAATACCATAACTCTCATAGTGGTAGTATCACACTATGAGTTTCAAGATTATCAACTTGAATAGTGATATTTTTAACCCAAATAACATGATTGTTAACCCAAATAGCAATATTATCAACCCAAATAGTGATGTTGTTAACCCTAATAGCGATATTGTCAACCTGAATAATGATATTATTGGCCCAAGTAGTGGGATTATTATCTTGAGTAGTAATATTGTGATTTATATTAAAGTAAATTGAGTATAAATATTGCATGTCCAAGTCATGGTTTTTTAGAGTAGTAGGATTGCACTGTGGAGTATCAAGATTGCACTGTGTGAAACTTGAGAGCTCATTTTGCAAAGATGTTTATCTCATTTGGAAAATTTCTTCAAGGCTAAATGAAACTTTGAATTTTTCCTTACAGGGCTAACATGAAAAAGGATTTAAACAATATTAATCTAGTCTTTTTAAACTCTTTTTAAATTCTTACAAAGGATTAAGAGCTTTCATTTTGGATCTTAAGGAAACACTTATATATTTACTTGAATAGTTTGGAGTTGTTCTTTACAAGTTTTTACATATTAAAGCCAAGGGGCTAAAGAACATCACCATACAACTTTTTTAGTGTTTTAAAATTGAATACACTTCATGTTTTTTCAAGTTATTTATATTTGTTTCTTTAGTTAGTTTTGATTGAGAAAATAGGGAGTTGTGCATGTATGCTCTCCTCCCATCCCCTATAAGAAAATTGTGGGATCAAAAGTGCCAACTTAAGTGTAAAGTGCCTTATTACAAAGGCATAAAGAGAAGTTTTGAAGGCTCTCCCCAAGACCCATAAGGCTTGGGTGATCTAGAAATAACCTTTAAAGTTATTTCACTTAGTTTTTTACTTTCATTACATCTTAGCTTATGAGGGGGATTTCATCACCTTCCATAAGTTTTGTAGGGAATATTTGACCTTGGGTTTCATCTCTCGACATCATATCAAACCCTCTCCATGGAAGTTATATAAATTTGGATCATCCCATTGGGATGAAGGTTTGAGAGGCTAAACCATATCTTATCACTAGTGTTAAGTCCAGGACATTTGCGCACATTGAACATTACAGTACACTAAGCAAGCGATAGATGTAGTGGTTGTAAAAAGGGAAAGACATTTTTACAATAAGCCAAGTGTCTCAAACCTAATTGACATGTTTCTTCTATTGCATTTTGATGTGAAGTCTTGTGCATCTGAGATATCTAAAAACATTTAAAAACTTGTTAGCTATTTAACCCCACTTTTCCATACCTTATCAGTTTAGGGCTTAAGATGATTAGTTAGTTAATTTGTCTTTGTCTTAGATTACTTGGTATTTTTTGGAGTCATAACTATTTGTTAACAAGGGTTACATAACTAAACACTTTTTCCACCATTTCTTGAACATGGAGGCATTATGTTGTCCATGTGAAAATCAATTTTTTCCTTGTTCAAATATTTATCATAAACTTGGTGTCATATCCTCCAATTTGGAAAAATTATGTTGCCCATTTGAGTCTAGACCATTAGACACATTTTATTTAAGTCCATCATTGATAGTTTAAATTTGAAATTGGAATCTTCCAAGTTTTAAAGGTTGATGTCTTAAATTGGGTTCACCACTTTGCACTTGACTTGTTTTAACTTGAGTTGAATTACCAATTTGAATTGAGGGTCATTTTTAGACTCATGATCATTATCATCATTTAGTAGGACTCAATTCTTCTTGTATATCAGTCACACTTTGAGTCCTAGGATACACTTTGTACTACCCATTCTATTTTACCATTTATCTTGGGTCAATTTGATAACACACTTTTTTCCTTAGAGATTTGTCACATATTTATGTGTGGGTATCATTTGAGTTAAGGAGAGTAGTGTTGCATTGCTAAAATTATGTTAAAACCATTTTTGCCTTAGAGTCTTAAAACAAGAATTCACCATACCTTTTGGACATTTTTGAATGGTTAAGTTGCTCAAATTATTTTGAAACTTTTTTCATAGGCTTATTCACATAGAGTTATTTTTTTAACTTTCTTACCATTTTGAGTTTTCTTTGATATCTTTTGTCTAGCACGATTATGCCATTCACATTTATCTATCTTATCAGTCAATAGAATTTGGTTTGTGCCATTATTTGGGAGAAAATAAAGTATCTCCAAGTGTTTTTTGTTTCATACCTCATATTTATTGATCAAGTTTATGTCCAAGATTCAAATCCCTAGTTTTTGTTAGAAGTGTTTCAAATCTATTATATTAAATATTTCATGTTTTAAAGTCTAGATTTTTACATTATTTGGACAAAAGTCCTAGAAACTTTTGTTTTTATTATATTAAACTCATTTGAAACACTTTGACCTAAAATTTATCATTTTTATTTACGGTCCTTTTATTTTACCTTTTTGTGTGAGATCTGTAATGTCAGATACTTGATGTTAGCTTGTTTTATCATAAGTCATTGCAACAATATTATTGGATATACTTATCCATACTTTTGACTAGGTTAGACCAAGTTTGAAGCTCTTTTTAGACATCTCATTTTCATAGATTATATAAATTTATTCCCTTTTATCGTGAAACATTTACTATGGATCCTAACATGTATTCCTACACTCGTAGTGGCCTCATGTATAATCTAGGATTTAGTAATGTGGTCACACAAGAAAAAATGGTTCAAGACCCTTATATAGATAATGTTACTTATGAGATAGATCCTTACCCATCTTATATCACTCAAATAGGGGCATAGAATAATGACCTATTAGATCATTACTTGGTAATCACACCTCTATACTCGAAGAAGGATTAAGAATAAATAGAGAAGTATCTAGATTTGGTACCAATAGTTGAAGAACTAGTTTCTCAATAACCATACTATGTTACTGTACCATACACATATGATCTTTACCTATTTGAACATCACTTGTTAGAAAACAAGGACAAAATTTTGGTTAGAGCTATAAAAGTAGGGGCCAAGTTTCCAATGGACTTCTCCCATGAGAATTTGTCAAGTCTAGTAAGAATGCCTCACAACATAATTTATAGTCAATAGGTTTCTTCTAGCAATCTTTTAGATCTAGTCCAAATGCCATATTAGGACCCTAGTATGCTTGTCAAAGGTAAGGACCTCATGGAGGGTCACTTTGTATAAATGTAGATAGTGTAGAGTAATTTTTACTCTACATCATATTTAAATTTTGGGTTGAGCACTACAATTTTTCTCAGACGTAGCAGTAGAGTTTTGGTTTAATGCAGGAGGAAGGTTCATTTTTTGTCTAAGTGTTGAATTCGAGCGAGAGTTACTAAGCATCATCATCTAAGGGCACCTTCTTTATGTTCTATGAGTTGGCTGAAATGTGCCACATGTCTCATATCGGCTCAGCAAAACATGCCAAGTGGCAGTGTCTATGGTTACGTATCGACACCCAGGTTTTATCTCTTTGTGGTAGAAGGATTCCAAAAGGCTAAGTATCAAAGTCAGGTGGAGCATGCCAAGTGGCAATAGTAGAAGATCTCAGTGTTGTTTTTATAAAAGTGACAAAAGCTACCACATATCTTGGCTGCTGGAAGCAGAAGTCACCATGTGGTGGCATCCAAAATATGTTTGGTTCAATACCTTGGTTCATTTTTGGTTCAACGAGAAACAGGTCCAATGGCAAGGCTAAATAATGACAAGCATGCAAACGTCAAAATTTGTAGCAAAGGAATCATCAAAGGGAAGGAATAAGTGGAAGAGGCTACGTGTCAACTTCTGTGTGACCCTTAATGGACCCTATAAGAAAGTGGATGCCACCACGTGTCCTCTCCCACCTCAACAAAGTATGACAAGTGTCTGCATCTAAGGCTTTAGGTTCCTTTTAAGCTTCAATATAAGCCTCTCTCAAAGTGTATTAGAAACTGCCAAGCATCAACATCCATGGGTTTCTCCTGTTGGCTTCAATAAAGATTGTGATGGGCCTTAGGTGTGACTTCAAAAGTTTGCAAAAGTTGCCAAGTGTCACCATCTGTAGGAGTCTGATATGTGTCCCGAATGATACTACAGCATAGCTAAAGAGAAGTAGAGAGAGACGCGTGTCTTCAATGAATCAGGAAAAAAGTGCCAAGTGTCATTTTTTGATGCCTTCTAAGTAGTAACAGAGGATTTTTAGGAAACTAACTAAGTGTCCTCTCCCATTTCAAAATAATAGAGTGTTCTGTGTATCTGTTGCCAAAAGTGAAATGGAGGGAAAATTGGCTGGAGTTAAGTCGAGTAGATGGAACAGTGCACCAAGTAGATTTTTAGGGCTTACAAGTATTAAAGATGGTGTCTATTTGTCCCTTATAAGAAAAGGTAGAGTAGATAGTTGAGTAGCCAAACAGGTGATGGAATGAAGAATTTTAGGCACAAAAAGGAGGTACTAGAAAGGGATCACCATGCCGCAGTCAGGGTAGTTCTTGATAAGACCAAGATGCATCTAAGGCATTGAATGCACCATTTATTTTGTCCCCATGAGTGAAGGATCGAAGAGAATTGTGTGAGAAGGGGAGTGATGGAAGGAAAAATTTGAGGATATAAAAGAAGAAGAATTGTAAATTAAAAAGAGGGGGATTTTTGATAGTTTAGACTTCATGTAATTTTGACTAGTAATATCATTTGCTCTTGTCTTGATTTCCTAAAGTTGTAAAGTTGATATAATCATGCATGTTTCTGTGCCCTTTATGTGGCTAAATGAATTAAGGAAATTTAAGCTCCATGCCTTGGTTGGTGTTATATGTGTCATTTACATAGTAGTCCATGCTATAGATTTGATAGTGTTGTGATTGGAAATGTTATTTGCTTTTGTCTCATTTTTTAAAATCTAAAGTTATACATAATCATGTGTGACTTCTGTGCCTCTTATGTGATTGAAGGGTTTTATTAAGAAGATTAACACTATGCCTTTGTTGACAATTCCTGTATCTTAGCAAAAGACTCCCTTGTTGTGAGCCTTTATTTTTGTTATTCCAATCATTTACATTAATCATGCACCTGTCTGATCTTAAATGTAATTAAATCATACAATAGTTTCTCTATCCTCAAGTTAGGATTAGGATTACTCTCAGGTGCATCACCATAGTTAGGTTTTAATTCCTACATTTTGTGTTTTTGTTTAGTCTCCTATCCCTTTTCCCCAACACCTATAAAATAGAAGAGACCAGCTTCTTTAAAACTTGTAGGTTGTTTCAAGCTGCATTATCCCATAGCTTGAAACTTCCCATTGTTGATTGGCTAAGACCTAGCACAATTTTATGCCATCAATAGTTTTTGGCATGCCTGGTGGAATGAATCTTTCAAAGGAATTGCTTCTATAAATCCAGGACAGCTTCGAAGTAAGTCTATTTTTATTGAATTATCATGAATAAATTTTGATGGCTATGTATGAAGAGAATTCCTATGGTATATTTCCTTATCAGCCCAATGAGGGATCATACCAACTTGGTCATGATATCTATGAGCCTAATTAGCCTTATCAAGGCTACTTTCAAAACTATGTTGAGCCTTATCAAGTTTCTCATGATCCTTATTATCAAGAGCATGACTCTTACCTTCCTCATGAGCGATATCAGTCTCAAGATTGGATTTCATCTTCCCCATATGGTATGATGTTGCATATGAGTAGTATTTCCTTCAAGAAAAAATGAATGAAATAGAGCTCAGAATACTAGCATATGCAAGAAAGGTTTGTTCTGACTCTCAGTATGAGGAAGTAAATAGTCTATTTCAAAATGTGTCTAATGATCCAGAAGAGACAAATGGACTATGTATTCTCACATTAGAAAAGGTGGAGGCTTGGGAAAGACAAAGAATCAAGTTAAATGAATTGTCTACTAAAGGCTATGGTACTTCTTATTCTTTTGAAGTTCTTAACCATGCCTAGTGTGTGCCAAGAAAGCTTCCTAGTTGGAATCAAAATCCCATTCACGAGCCTATTCAAGAGCCTATCCAGGAGCATATCTAAAAGCCTATTAAAGTGACTATTGATGAGACTAGACCTTCCTATAGTCCCATCATTGCCTCACCAATTATCTCTCAAGCTCAAGTTGTTTAGGAGGACAAGTAGGTTCCAAACCTTGATGAGGCAATGGCTGAATGGAAAGAGCAAAATATAGACATCTTTAAGAATTTCTCTTTCCCTCCTCTCCAAAACTCCCTAGAGAATTCCATTGCCCTCAAGATTCCAAAATCTGATCATGATCAATCTCCCATGCTTCATTTCCCCTCTCAAACAAATAAATATCATCACCCTCCTCCCATCACCCTTCCTCAAGAAGACCCTGTTCTCCAGAGTATTGAAAAAAAGGTTGCAGCTACAGGACAAGTTCTTGGAAAATGTATAGAGGATGCTTCAAATGTGCCTGAAGAGGAGTTTCCCATTGATACTTCTCTTAAGGTGGTAATTGAGCATCCAGTTATAACTAAGAGTGGGAAGACTGATCTGGATAAGGAGGAACTTCAAGAGGAGCTGATACAAATTGAAGTCATACATGAGTTACAAGTGTCTCCTATCAAGAAGAATCTAGATAGCATGATAATGGATTCAGTTCAAATAGATCAAAGTGAGGAACAAAAGGATGATTGGCATCTATACCTTGAGCCTCTACCAGAGATTAAAGAGCTTTGTATGGATGTGGTGGCTATTAAAGAGCATGATTATGAGAAATTTGATCAAGAATCCCCTATTCAAGGTCACAATGTAGATGGAGTTGCATGCCCAAATCTCCTTGAAGAGTTGAATGAACTTTCAATAGTAAATAAGAAGGGTGTGGTCACTCAAAAGACATGCATAGATAAGGTATCACTTGACATGGTGATAGATGGCAAACGTTCTAAAAACAATCAGGAAATACTTGGTGAGTTTGTCCTTATTGGTGACTAGTTTGCTATTGATGACCCATTTGGGAAGATGCTAATACAGTTGGTCAACAAAGCAAATGCCTCATCTGAAGTTATGACTAAGAAACAACTTTCTTTTTAAATTTTACCATCTCTTAAAAGGAGCAAGTTCAATATTTTTCCATTTGATCCAGGCAGATTGTACCTTATCATGGTTAACTAGAGTGGGAGTCAGGTTCTTTTTGAGCAGGCTCAAAAGTCCTAGTGGTCACCAATAACTATAGAGTAATTTTTACTCTACATCATATTTAAATTTTGGGTTGAGCACTAAAATTTTGGTCCTCAAACGTAGCAATAGAGTTTTGGTTCAATGCAAGAGGAAGGTTCATTTTCTATCTAAGTGTTGAAGTCAAGTGGGAGTTGCTAAGCATCATCATCTAAGGGCACCTTCTTTATGTTTTGTGAGTTGACTAGAATGTGCCACATGTCTCATAGCAGCTTAGCAGAACATGTCAAGTGGTAGCATCTGTGGTTATGTATTGGCACCTGGGTTTTATCTCTTTGCAATGAAAGGATTCCAAAAGGCTAAGTATCAAAGTTAGGCAGAATGTGCCAAGTGGCAGCAGTAGAAGATCTCAGTGTTGTTTTTCTAAAAGTGACGGAAGCTACCACATATCCAAGCTACTGGAAGTGGAAGTCACCATGTGGTAGCATCCAAAATATGTTCAGTTCAATACCTTGGTTCATTTTTGGTTCAACGAGAAATAGGTCCAATGGCAAGGCTAAATAATGACAGGCATGCAAACAACAAAATCTGTAACAAAGGAATCATCAAAGGGAAGGAATAAGTGGAAGAGGCCATGTGTTGACTTCTGCATGACCCTCAATGGACCTTGTAAGAAAAGGTAGAGTATACAGTTGAGCGGTCAAATAGGTGATGGAATGAAGAATTTCAAGTGCAAAAAGAGATACTAGAAGGGATTTCCATGCCACAGTTAGGGTAGTTCTTGATAAGACCAAGATGCATCTAAGGCATTGAATGCGCTGTCTATTTTGTCCCTATGAGCAAAGGATGGAAGAGAATTGCATGGGAAGGGGAGTGATGGAAGGAAACATTTGAGGCTATAAAAGAAGAATTGTAAATTAAAAAGAGGGGGATTTCTGATAGTTTAGACTTCTTGTAATTTTGACCAGTAATATCATTTGCTCTTGTCTTGATTTCCTAAAGTTGTAAAGTTGATATAATCATGCATGTTTTTGTGCCCTTTATGTGGCTGAATGAATTAAGGAAATTTAAGCTCCATGCCTTGGTTGGTGTTATTTATGTCATTTACATAGTAGTCCATGCTGTATATTTTCTAGTGTTGTGATTGGAAATGTTATTTGCTTTTGTCTCATTTTCTAGAATATGAAGTTCTACATAACTGTGCATGATTTTTGTGCCTCTTATGTGATTGAAGGGTTTTATTAAGAAGATTTAACACTATGCCTTTGTTGACAATTCTTGTATCTCAGTAAAAGACTCCCCTATTATGAGACTTTGTTTATGTTATTCTAATCATTTACATTGATCATGCATCTATCTGATCTTAAATGTAATTGAATCATACAATAGTTTCTCTGTGCTTAGGTTAGGATTAGGATTACTCTTAGGCACATCACCATAATTCGGTTTCAATTCCTGCATTTTGCATTTTTGTTTAGTCTCCTATCCCTTTTCCCCAACACCTATAAAATAGAAGAGACCAACTTTTTTAAAACCTGGAGGTTGTTTCAAACTACATTATCCCACAGCTTAAAACTTCCCATTGTTGATTGGCTAATACCTAGCACAATTTTACACCATCAACAGATAGTATATAAAGTGTACTTGAACCTATCACACTATGTTAACCAAATGACCATGTCAAATAGGAATCTCATAGATTTAGTTCCTTCAATAGGAGTGTTAATAAAATTGATTGGTCAATAAAATCATGGTTTAGACCCCTTTATGCAAAACACTTTTGTTGATAACTAGTTTCATATGCCAAACATCAAATAAGTGTCTTCTAATTATACATAGAATATTGAGCAAAATGTAGTGGACAATGCACAAAAAACATCCAAAAGTGGTGTAAGCATGCCAATGACTAGTGCACATATAAGTGTACCTTTAGTTAGCACCATGGGTGGTTCTCCAAATTAGGGAATAGGAGTTTCTACGTCCCAACCTCAATGAAATACTAGAACTAATCCTAAACCAATTGCTTCTTCAAGTGGTTAACCAATAAGATTAGGTAGTTAGCTAGTGACCAATGTCATGCCTCACTAATAAAATGTGATGAATCCTAGTCCTCCCTAATAGCTATTGAGTAGTGTCCCACAATAATAGGTATAATATAACATAATGATGCAATGGAGGTAGAATACATTTCAACCTTAATAGGGGCAACCAATGTTCTACCTCACCAAGTAGCAGTGAACATACCTCTTTCCTCAAAGACCAATATAACAATTCAAATCCAAATGATGTCTAATAAATAACATATGAATATTGGTTATAAAAAAATGTTGAATCTTCCACAATCATCAAATTCCAAGAGAAGAATCATAAAACTAGAGGTTCTCATATTCCTCAAGTACTAATTAGGTAACCTTTATCTTTTGTGCAAAATGTGCCACTAGTTTAATGGTAGGGTCTTGGTTCACAAGTACCCCTTCAATAGTAAGGTTTGATAATCTAGTAGTAGGTCTCTATTTAACACTGATAGGCATAATATAGCCATATCCCTCCATCCCAACCTCAAAATCCCCAAACTTAAACCTACTTACCTAACCCAAACTAGAATATTACACTATAATATGTGCAATTCCAATAATCAGACCCTAATCCATGAATGCGTATTTCTAGTTCCTTTCCCAACCAAACTAGTATACCCCAAAAAATACCTCCATCAAACCCCAAACAAAGTGCTTTACTTATGACCACTCAAACATCTATCTAAGCCAATGTTTTACCTTAAGCCAATATTCCCTCTAATTTCCTAGCCCAAGAACTGCAACAGATGGAATTAATACCATCTAAGCTAGGAAACAAACCAAAATTTTAAGTTGGATGATGTGTGTTATTGTTCATTTAACATGGATTACTTGTAAATAAAATTTCCTCAAGAATATGAAACATCAAAATTTGACAAATATAAGGGGAAAGGTGACCCTAAGGCTCATTTGCTTGAATTCTTTGTTGCATGCCAACCAGAGACATATAATTTTTGATATTATTCCCAAGGAGTCTAGTAGGACAAACTGTGGAGTGGTTTTTGAAGTTTCCCAATAATTTGGTATCTGATTTTGATGATCTTTCAAATAAGTTTGTGAAACACTTTTCATACAATCTTGAACATGATATTTCATTGATAAACTTAATGCAAGCCAATCAAAAGGTTGGTGAGAGTTTTTAAAGTTATATATAATAATGGAGAGCCTTTTCAAGTTGATTCACCCATAGTTTTCTAGACAAATAATTAGCTATTATGTTTACTAAAAAAATGCATAGCGAGATATCCTATCATCTAAAACTATAATTCCCACATACCTTCAAGGAGATAATTGACAAAGGTTTATCAATCAAGTGAGCCCTTATTAAAAAGGTATCATTAAGCTTACCTCATCAAATCATAATCAAGGCACCAATCTAGGAAATAGCCAAAATTAGCATCAAGTCCAAGCACAAGTATTGCAACCAACACAGGCCAATTGCAATGACTGACCAAGGAAATTCAACCACAACAAAAATATTTTTGGAAATGGAGTAATAGATTCATGACATGTCAAAATGGTGCAAAAACTACCTTCTCAACCCATGAAAAATATTCAAATTACTCTTAATCTTTAACCTTTTCAACAAACATAGGAAGCATAATCGCCCAGGACTGTGCAAAAAATGCAGCAACCTTTGCCATTGTAAGCTCCTCCTCCAAGGATAACAGTGCACACTAGTCACATTTTTAGTGACCTTAGAGAGCTTATTAAATATTTGTTTTACAAGCTTTCCATTTCTAATCTAATTAACTATCCTATACCAAAACATTATCCTTAGGGCATCCCTTATCCGGATTGGTACCACCAAAATGAATTCTATGAATATTATTGGGTTAATGGGCACAATTTATGTTATTATGTGAAAATTATACATTTGATTCAGAACATGTTGGAAAATTGGGAGATAATATTGGATGATGGTGTTTTCACTTCTAATCAGACACTTAAAATCTATTAAAATCCCTTTCCCCAACATAACAACCAACCACCATAGCAATGACAATAATAATAACCAGTGCAATACCAACAATAATAGTTTCAACAACAAAGGCCAAACCAATAGAATCACCAATAGCATAACTAACAATGTCCAAATAATGGATATAACTAAGGTTAGAATGGCCATAACTAAAAAACCTACCATACAGTTGTACATGACTATAATAGGGTTGTAGGTCATATTATAGGAGGTCACATTAACACCATCTCCATTAATCCAAGACCAAATATCAATCCATCAAGAGCTTTGATAAATAATTCCAATCCACTAACTCACTTTGATAATCCTTCCTTGACATGTGACTACATACATGCATACCAATAAGTAGGGATTAATAATTTTAGACCTTATACTGATAACTCATCATTGCCTCATGACCACACACAAGTGCACCAGTAACTGAGACTTATCCTATATGGCCTTCTACCATCACCATAAGTTTTTAGCAATTATGCTCTTGTTTTTAATACTTATTGTGCAATCACAACTTGATAATCAAAGATTCTCATCCCAATCCCACATCCATCTACCACTTTGCCCATCACCTAATCAACCATTCATCCTTAGAATAAACCATTTGATAATGACCAAGAAAATAATTTTGACATTTTGGAATAATTACAAAAGATGTTATCACAAATCTCCATTTTATATTTTTTGTATACATCAACAATCCAAAATGATATTTTGAATGAGTTCCTTATCCAATCCATAGTTTCAAGTGGCATATCCCCTAACAAATTCCAAGATTTGGTTGGACACCTAGCTCCATCCCAGCAAGTCACTTTTAACCTAAGTAATATTACATCTCTTGGCCTATTTCATAATAACCCTTAATACATTTAAGTTTTCATAAAGTGTCACAAAGTGAAATGTTTCCTTATAGATAATGGATTAGGTCTAAATATAGTGTATCTAAATCTCATCAAGCTTCTCTAGTACATGATGTTATATCTTTAAGCAGAGACAATAACCATTAAATCCTATAGTAATGAGGAATGAGAATCATAAGGCACCATTTGTTTGCTAGTTATCCTTAGGCCCTTGACCCATAATACACTTTTCCATGTGCTAGATCTTGATTTTTCATACAATATGCTTTTGGGTAGACCTTGGCTACATGAAAGTCATGCCATCCCATCCATGTTGCACCAATGTATCAAGTTCTCCTATTCATGGATGGAAGTTTATATACTAGGAGATTTACATCTGTATGAGCATTGTAAACACCTAGAGGCCAAGTTCAAGAGTTATAATTATCATTTTAACATGAATCTAGTGGGAAAAAAGGATAAGGGAAAGGTAATACTCCTTGATTTGTTGAAGGAAAACTATATTAATCCTAATACCCTTGATTCCATTTCCCACATGTTGCCTCCTTAGATATCTAATCACTATACCATCTCACCTAATGGCCCAAGAGAGTATTTAAACCATGATACCTTTCATATCACAAACCTTCCATAGAACCTAAAGTCCTTAGGAATACCTAAAACCAAGCCACTTCATCAAGAATGGGAACAAAAGGGCAAAGGTAATGGCTTGCCATGTTTATACAAACATCTAGCCTAGAACATGACCCTCTTGAAGGGGATGAATCATGGTTGTACAATGACAAGTAGGCTAATTTTTATGGGACAACCAATTATATTATTTCAAATAAGATCATGAATAATCAATACTATAAAGGAAGAGGCCTCATACTGAACCAAAAAGGAGTGCTCGAGCCAATTTCCATGACCAAATACAAAGAGTCCTATGGACTTGGATTTAAACCACCTAAGGGTCACCCCATGTACCTTAATCATGTTCCATCACCATCGACTAGTGATGAAGATGCTAACAGTGAAGCAAATTCCACTCATAGCCTTTTTTATCACCTATTTGAGACTAACCTATTTAACCCTCATTCTATTTGTACCCTTAGACTATTCATTCATTAGAACACATTACCATTGTATTATCCCCAGTTGATAGACTAAGACCAACAAGAGCCCAATATGTTGATTAATGAGTTTCAAAATGATGAGGCTTTCTGTGATTATCTAAGCCTTAGAGACAATGTTCCATTAGGGGACCATAAATCAGGGTTCTCATTCAAGTTGGATCCTAAAGCCTATTTTGGAGAGCGGGTGAACACCCTTAGCCAAAAGAAAATAATTAAAACATTGATTTCCCTAAGTGAAAACTTCTTTGAAGCACTTTTTGACTAGGTTAAAATTAAAGAGAAATGCTAGTCTAGTGGTGAAAACCTATTTCAAGCACCATTAGAGAGGGGTGTTTAACCTTCTTCAAACATAGCTCAGGAGACCACCAATGACAAAATTGTCTGAGTCTGACTTTAGTTTCAAATAAAACAAGCTTTTGATTAAATCCTTTAGGATTTTCCAACAATTTTTGATACATGGAAAAACCTCCCATTAGGGGACTATGATTCATCATGCCTAGGAGAACTTGAAGATGCAGTCCTAGTAAAGGATACTAATGTTGCCAATCAATTCAAATATTCTCCCACTATCATTGAAGATAGTTTAACCCTTCTAGTAGAAGATACAATAGAGGTTACCATCAGGTTCCTAGATGACCCAAAGTGGATCAAGCTAGATACGTACCTTACTAAGAAGGAGTATAAAGTCATTACATCCCTTTTGAGGGACTTTGTTGATATATTTTTATGGGCCTATTCTGACATGCTAGGTTTAAACCCCACCTTGGTTTTTCACCACTTTATGGTTAATCTTGATGCCAAACTGATAAAATAAAATTTACATAAGATGCATCCTCATATTTCTATATTAGTAAAGAAAGAGTTAGAAAACCTCTTAGAAACAAGATGTTTTCAATCGATCAAATATTTAGAGTAGATTTCCAATGTAGTACCACTTAGAAAAAAAGCTAAAAGTAATCACAATATATAATAATTTCCATGATATAAACAAAGATTTCCCTAAGAATGACTCTCCATTATCAAACATTAACATGATCATTGACTCCACAACAGGTTATAAGATGCTTTCATTAATGGATAGCTTTTTAGGGTTCAACCAAATCAGGATCACACCAAAAGACCAACACAAAACAACATTCAACACTCCACAGGGAACATTTTATTATCATGTTATATCATATAGTCTTAAAAATGTAGGGGCCACCTATCAAATAGCCATGACCATCATATTTCATGATATGATGCATGACATTTTTGAAGACTATGGTGATGACATTCTTGGTAAATGAAAGACTAGGGTCGATCATCCAGTAGTATTATGCAGAATATTTAAAAGACTACATGAGTACAAAGTTAGACTTAATCCTAAGAAGTGTGTCTTTGGAGTCACTTTGGTTAAATTTATTAACTTCATTATGTCACATCAAGGCATTGAAATTGATCGAACTAAAGTCCAATCCATAACAAATATGAAGCCACTAACTACTTTGAAGCAGCTCCATAGTTTATAGGGTAAGATATAGTTTATATGAAATTTCATATAATAGTTGAGTAGAAAATCTCATCTTTTTACACATCTTCTAAAGAAGGGAGTCACATTTCATAGGGATGATCACTACCAGACAACTTTCCAACAACTAAAATATTATCTAACAAATCCACCTATTTTATTGCCTCTTCTACCGACTAAGCTATTCTTATTGTACTTATCAGCTATTGACAATGCCCTAGGGGCACTTTTGTCTTAGCACAATGATAATGGAAAAGAGAATGTTATTTACTATTTAAGTTATACATTTGTTGTGTATGAACATAATTATACACCCATATAAAAAGCCCATTTAGTCATGGTCTTTATAGCTCAAAAACTGTGCCATTACATGTTAAACAATAAAACCATGGTTATTTCAAAATTAGATCCACTCAAGCATATACTATCTAAAATAGCTTTAGAAGGTAACATGGCCAAGTAGATCGTGCTTCTCAATGAGTTTAACATTAAGTATGTCAACCAAAAATACATTAAGGGGCAATTTCTTGCAGATCAACTTGTTGAATCACCCCTTGTTGATACATAGCCATTGACATTTCAATTTTTTGATGAATTCATAATGAACATCATTGACACACCTATTGAGGAGTAGCATTATAATCTATATTTTGACAGATCATTCACAACAGATAGATTAGGGGTAGGCCTTTTATTTATTACATCATAGGGGGATATAATCCCTAAATCATTTAGGATTAGCTTTCCTTATACCAATAACATGGTCAAATATGAAGCACTTATTGTAGGGATTTATCAATCATTACAATGGAACATATATCATGTCAAGGTTTATGGTGATTCTCAGTTAATCATCAATCAAGTCACAAATCAATTTTAGACCAAGGATGACAAACTAGTTTCATATAAGGCCATGGTTGATACTCTTGAATAATAAAATGCTGACATTCAATTTGAGCATATACCAAGGGCAAGTAATAGAAATATAGATGTTATGGCAACTATTAAATCTCTAATTCAATAAAAATACATAACTAAAGAGTATCAGTTCCTTATCAAGAATTTATTATCACCAATTCATGAACCTTCAACCATTTTGATGATTTATGATATTGTTAGTCTTAGCTCTATCTGGTACTCAAACCTTCATAACTACCTCCATAACTAAATTATTCTAATTGACATATCCCAAAAACAATACAAAGCCTTCATCCACTAAACCACTCATTATACCTTACTCAGGTCAATTTTTTACCACCATAGTTTTGATGGAACTCTGCTTCATTATTTAACTTCAATAGAATCTACACTAGTGTAATAAGAAGTTCAAGGAGTTTGGAGCCCACACTAGCAAGGTGGTTTTATCCAAGAAGCTCTTGTGTACTAGTTATTATTGGCCCATGATGGATGTATATGTAAATAAATGCCATAAGTTTCAATGGCATGCCAATCTAATTCATGCCCTAGTCAAGACTCTAAAATCAGTGTTGACACCATGGCCATTTTCTACATGTAGCCTTGATCTTATTAGGAAGATCAATCCCACCTCATCTAATGGCCATAAGCATATCCTTATTACCACTAATTATTTCACTAAGTGGGTTTAAGCTATACCCCTCAATTTCATGACTCAAAAGCAAATTTCCAAGTTCATTTTCAACCATCTCATTTTCCACTATGGTATCCCTTCCAACATTATATCTGATAATGGAGGATCATTTAAAAATAAGAATGTTGATAAGTTATGTACTGAATATAACATCACACAAAATTTCTCCATGACATATTAACCTCAAGGTAATGGTCCAGTTAAAGCATAAAAAAAACCATTGTTAACATTCTCAAAATTATTTTCAATGATGTCGGTCATGATTGACACCTTCATGTATTATACACCCTTTGGGCATATTGTACCAATCACCATACACCCAAAAGATCCAATCTATATTCATTTTTTATGGTATTGAGGCCATTCTTCCTATTTAGGTTAAGTTGCCTTCTTTATGAATCTATTTCAAGCATATCTTAGATGACAATGACTATCAAGTAGATCACATGAAAGAACTAGAGCTAGTTGATGATATGGTGAATAATCTCCATGCCTATAAGAATCAAATTTGAGGCCACTATAATCAATGTGTGAAATGTAGATAGTTTAAACTTGGTTATCTTATTCTTAAATAAAACCAAAATAATACCATAAATGAAAAGAAACATAAAGGCAAGTTCAAACTCAACTAGGTTGGTCTTTTCATCATTACAATAAACTATGGAATAAGAGCATACAAGCTTGCCACTCTAGATTGACATGAACTTGATGAGCTGATGAAAATTATCCACCTCAAGTAGTACTAAACTTGTGTAACTTAGTGTATTGTCTATAAGGACCATTTCACATTGTATTATTTATCACTCTTCTTCTTTGTACTATACCATTTTATCATCTTATCATCCTACTAACCTATCACTTTTTCCTTTTTCCTATCTATTTTAGGATACCTTATCATCAATCAAGTTGTTTTCTCCCTCCCAAACTAGCCTTATGACCTTAGTTTTATTCCATTTTTTACATTGCACATTTAACAAGAGGATTCAGATTTGATTTCAATAATTATTTCACACATTCTAGATAGAGGTAGTATTTTGGGGCAATAAGATAGTATTTTGGCAGTGGCATCCTACATTTCTTGTTCTATTCTCTATACCAAGTATGCCTGATTATAACCACCTATGGATAAATCAGTGTCTCACCAATCTTACTACTAATTATAATTGCCTATGGGTAAATTAGTATCATTAACCTATGTCATTGTTTCCTAAGTTATAATAACCTATGCGAAAACTATGGGTGACACTTATTTACCATGCCTTAACATACTAGTTAACCATTTCCTATGCCATACTATGCCTTTATACCAATTGTGCCTATTTTTTTTGAATTGGCTACTACACTAGTCAGATTCCTCTACTGTAAGGTGGAACTATAGTGACTTGAGGTCCCATCTTAAGAATATATAGGTAGTGCTCAATACTTGTTAAGGTCATCTCAGTCACCTTAAGCCACACTCTCACCATTCTAAGAGAAACTTAAGCCATGTTCTTACAATTTTACAAGTAACCTAAGAAATTATTTCACCATTTTAAAATCCTAGATCATCTAGTGTCTTGTCATTCTCAATCAAGTTTAGATACTCCAAACTTCCAAAAACATTTGTAAAATTGTTCAGAAAACCAAAAACATTGACCACTTCTTTGCTTTAAGGATTCTAGGAACCCTCACTAAGTCACAAGCAAATTACTTGTTCCTTAGTTTCCCCATCTTTTTTGTCCTTTTCCCCATGCTCTTGCCATTTTTTAGGTCCATTCCTATTCTTATATTAGATTCATTATGTTTGTTTTTCATTAATTATAGTTTTCTTCCCATTCCCTAGGAGAACTACATTCGGCCTAAAGTTTTTGTTGGATATTACATCCATGGAACTATGTAGGCAGTATCCACTTACCTAGTGCATATGGAGATAGCTTTGCGACCCACTGCCTTTTCATTTATTCCCCTAGTCATGTTTTTTTTTGCTAAGTTATCACTTATTTTCTATGGGTAATGTTTATTATGTAGGTTTAAGTCATGTTGTTTGTACTAACATTAGGAATAATTGTTATTTGTTTCTTTGTTTATTTCTTTGCTTGTTTATTTATTTGTTATTTGTGTGCTTATTTGCATGATTTCAACATTGTTGCCTTGATTCAATCTATATATGTTAATTGGGTGATTCCTTGCAAATCTATACTTTAATCCATGCACATTCATACAACTACATTTCCATCATGGTTCTTATCATTGGTGTATTATTTTCCCTTGAATGTTGGATTTCAAGAGTCAGTCCTTATGCATCTTTTAGCCTAATCCTCATGATGTTCTATCATGATACTTACCATCAAGTGTTACAACAACAATCAGCTTTAAGAATTCTACTCAGTAATGGTGACATCAACATCTCCTTGGCACCAACATCAGTGACATCCCAATCATATCCCAAATAAAGTAATTAACAATGAAATAATCCCAACCTTTATTAGTTTAGATGAGCATCTCCCTACTAGAAGGTTGGTCCAATTCATCATTACCCTTTATGTTAAGTTATCCTCATCATCAGATAATCAATCATGTTTGCCATAATTGGGGTCCAATGAGTATAATTGCCTATGGCCAAATCATTATATACCATCCCACCTACATTTCTTAATGATTATAACCACCTTTATATAAATCATTATGTTGTCACCAAATTTACCTTCTTTTTGCCCACACAGGGGCATGCTGTTATCATGCTTATCTATCATAACTAGGTCAAGTCCATCTTCTCAATGATTATAACCACCTTTGGGCCAATCACTATGTTATCATATCACATTACCACTATCAGAGTACAATGCTTATAACCACCTTTGGGAAAACCATTATACACCATCCCACTTGCATTCTCAATGATTTTGAATACTTTGAAAAACTCATTATGTGCTCACCCCATCATCTTCATATGGTTGGTCTCCTCATTTCACTTCTTTCTTTTGAGGGACCATTTTCAAATCTACTTGTGTCAACCATTATCTCTAGGGGGCATCATGTAGTTCATCAATTGTCATTGAATTTATAGGCATACAAGACCTTTTCATTTTTTGAGAAGACATTATTATACTTATAACTTCTAATGCCTTCCCAAATAGGGGAAAAATATATAGTTTTCAATGCCTTCACAAATAGGGGCAAACTGTAAACACCTAAAACTGGCCACCAATGACCTTCAACTAGGCTTTTGACCAATTTCTACCAAAATACACAATTTGGTCAAAAACACTAAAACACACTAAACAATGTGAATTTGTTATATACAACTACCAATTTTAGATATATTATCATTAAATAAGGTAATGAAATTTATGAGATAGCTAAATTTGATCATATTATTTTGAGTCAAAATGACATTTTTGCACTTAGGTGCTCTAGATTGCTCTTTTCTACCAAATTTCTTACATGAGATGTGTGCCTTTGTTATTCTATGTTGGAAAAATCCTAAATGAGACAATGGATCTAATACATCTAACATCACATCCTAATTCCAATCTAGTCAAATTTTGAGCCAATAATATGATTTTTTTACCAATTTGATTAATTTGTGCACTAATTGCCAAGATTTACACCAAAACTGACTAATCATGCTTAAAGTTGTTTAATTTGAATCATGATCCTAATTAAGAATTCCATGGAGTTTTTTTAAATATTTATTTTTGGAAATTGATATTTAATAACTGAATCATCAAATGACATCATTTCTTGGGAAGCATCCCTAAGCCATAAATGCATAAAATATCTCACTAAGCCCTCTCATGCCTCATTAATGCCTCTCTATCCAAAATATTTTTGAACGTATATATTGAGCATGGCTTCCTAAATTTAATGGATCCTTAGCCATAAATCTTCATCTTGAGATGAATGGTTCAATTTGATTCTGATCATTTTGTAAAATCTATAAATAGAAGGCCTTGCCTATTGAATTCAAAACTCAATCAAAGTAATGTTATAATGCAAGATTTCATTCATGAAGAATATGCATAGTTTTATAATTCCCAATTGTTGATCCAAGAAAAAATCCATCATAAGATAAATAATGGTGCTAATAGGAGATGAAGGTAGCCACACTCCATTGATGAAGACCTCTTAGGCACAATTTGAGCAAACCAATCGAAGAAGAATCTTGGAGCCTCAAGGAAGGTAAGAAAAGTGAGATTATTACATTTTAGTTATGCTTTGTTCACTTGTATTCTTAAACCTTCTCCCACCTTGAGATAGGATTAAGGTGTTAGAATTAGTGTGTTTTTTTTAGCTTTTGATATTATTCACTAACACCATACTGATCTCCCATTATTGTAATCCTATGTTCACAAGAATATACTTACCTAAATGAAACCCATCAAGACTCAATCTTAACCTTGGCCAATGGGGCTTTGTAATAGGATTCTATGGTTTATAAGGATAACTAATAAATGACAAATCATCCAAGACTTATCCATAAGACTAGATTCTCCAAGTATAAAACCTAATCTAAGTCTCCTCAAGTAGAATGGTAGAAGGACAAATTATAAAGAAGTGCAAGTGAATAATAAATCTTAATTACATATCTTAATAATGATTAAATGATCTTGTATACATAGGTATATCTCACCCTAAATCCTTCTAAATATGTCAACTATATGGGTTTGACCCATTTAACCCTATATTTCTTAGAGAGATATATCACTAGGTCTTAAGCTAGGTTGGCCGAAGGGCTAACAAAAATCCAAGTGAAAAATACCCTGAAATAGGATAGGGTCAACCAAGTCAAACTTTTATAGTAATTAGAGACTAAAACTATACATGGTTAACCCAATCAACCTAATACAGTCATCTAGCAAAAGGGGATCAAGGTGAGGAAAAGAGGGATGAAAGAGGAAAAATAATGGAGGAGTGTGCAAGGGAGGAACAATAGCTTAGGGAATAGTTTTAGGATCTAGTTGGATTTTTAATAATGTGTAAATAAAGGACAATAATCTTGTGAAGCACCAAAGGTTTATCCACTCCTTTCTTGGTGTACCCCTTAAGGGATACACTCAAAGAGATTTAGACTCGATGGGTTCTTACATGATGTAAAGTGTTAGTATGTGATAAAAGTTTAAAAAATTATGTGTATACATAATCTACCACTCCAATAATTTTTATAGGTCAATTAAGAGTTATTTACATCATGAATTATCACATTAGGGCTTATATACCTAAGGAGCCTTGTAACCTTCATACCCTTATTCAACATGTCTTTGAGCTAGTCCTTCATAACTAGGATCAATCTAATCAATTAAAAGCATTATCAGGAGCTTAAAGACCTTCAGAAGATATTAAAGAGATTTGATCATCCAGTGAAAGTGACCAACAACTTCATTCCATTTAATAAGTCATTATATGTCTTCCAAAAATATAGACCTTAAGCACAGTCCTCTTTCATTGAGATGTGATTATACAAAGGCATACTTTCAAAACTTTTTAAATACATAGAAAAAGACTCCAATGAGGTGACAATATCATTCAATTATTATAACATCAATTCAAGGTCAATAGAGAGTTTCTGAATCTATCTCAGTCCTCTTAGGTTTTCTAAGTAACAACACAGTCAATAAATTTTGAATATGATCTATAATAAATCTACCTATATGGACATTAAAATCTTTAAATCACTTTTAGGATATTCTATATGGAGTCTAATTCAACTTTAATTTTTAAACTAACAAGTTTTGACATCTTCCCTAGCTTCTATAGGCAAATGAATGCTCTAATTTTGATGTATAGTCATTTGAATTTAAATCCCTAAAATCATATTTTTGAATGCTTAATGACTATTTCCTATAGCTTAAACTTGATGTCCTTTTACACTTCACAAATTGCTAGATGAGCTTTGCAAGCTTATATCTTGAAGAGGACAACTCCTCATGACACCAAAATTATAAGGCACCTTCAAGGCACTCAGTACATCATCTTCATGTTATGATTTGACTACGGTTGACTTCCTAATTACTTGAAATAAATGCACAAACTTCTCAATACATTCATACTTGTATGACAATCTGTGATGGCCTTGTCCTTTTAAGGATATAATGATGCATGTTTATTTCTCCAAATGATCAAATGATACACTAGAACTTCACTAAGACATCTATGGATGCCTCATAACCTCTTATTTATCTTCACTAACTTAAAAATATTCTTTAAACTACTACCAAATCTCATATATAAATATTTCATTACCCTTATACCTCCTTATACATTCTTATAAGTCTTAAATCAAGGTTCTATAAGATACCTTGATGCCTTGACATGCACCTTTCTATCAATCATGTCTTCAATGCCCTTTTAATTGTTAACTTAGGTTTGATATTTGACCTGGATTCAACATAACCCTTATTTTTCTTCTTAGTCATTCTTGCTAGTACCATCATGGAGTCTTCAATCGTGACCTTCACTAGTTTAGTCATCTTGTGCTTTTAGGATCACCTTAAAACTATCAAGCTTCCTCCAAAGGACATACTATACCAATTATTGGAAGCACAACCACCAATATGTGGGTGAATCAATGTAAAAAATTTAATTTTAGTTCCATAGATAATTCATTAGTGTTTCAAACCAATCTAGTAATCAAGTAATGCATAAAGAAGCAATCACATAGATAATAAGCAAGATATCAACACATGAACATAAGATATATGTAGGAAACTGTTAGGGAGGATAAAACCCATTTAAAAACCACTTAGAATACTATCCTATAATTAATGATTCAATATTTAGTCAGGCACCAACCTTATAAGGAGCTCTAACCCCTACCTAGTCAAGCAATCACTTAACTAGTCTTTAACAAGCTCCAACTTGAAAGGAGGATCCAACCCCCTAAGTGACTAGACACCAACCCATATAATTCAAGGACATTTTTACAAGATCTAACCTATAAGGCAACTTTAACTCCCTCTTGACTAAACACCAACTTAGCCAAGGTAAGTTTGATCACCTCAAGACACCTTATTGCTCAACAATTAGATGGTGACCTCTTTTTTAACTTTTTATCCTCTCTATATGGATTCTAATATCTATCATATACTTATAATGCATCTATAATGAATATCTGATGATCTCTTAATAGTTAATCAACTCATTCTTCTCTTCAACCTTCTACCCCTCTCAAATAGCCTTCTTAGATCACTTGTGTAATATGTCTCTTACTAGGTGATGAGCCCCATAAATGTCTTATTCTTGTGTACATATATTGAACTTCTCCTACTTGTTAACCATGATTTTGAACACTTTTACATATATTTTCATACTTTCATAATCCATATAGAATTATGTTTCTCTATTCTTTTAAATAGTTAAAATTATGTATTGAAATTAAATATATGATGGCTATCTATTACTTTAGGATGCTTTTTCTATAATGTGTTTTAAGGATGTTTTTGAGAGATAGGTATGTAGCATGGAACATCTTCAAGCAAAGGAATCTCATTACATAGACCATCCTACAGCCATTGCATGATCAAAGCTGTGGATGAACATATTTTGATTCTCTTCCAACCAACTTGTATAAATTACTCTAACCTCCATGGAGCTCAATAAAGAAGTAGTTGAAGAACAAAATAGCCTTATTTATCCTACAAAAATATTGCAAAATTATTATGAATGATGAATTTAGTGAAAGGAACCAATTTAAATTATTCTAATTTGAATGCATCTTAGAATATAATGTATATATTATTTTGAATAAAACAATCTCCTCTGTGGTATATAAATATATAGTAGTAGAGTTGAGATATAGTGGATGTTGATTATAGATTATCATAAGTACATTTTATTAAGCAACAATTATTGTAACTTCTTGCAATAATTCATTGCTATAGTCTTTTATTAATATGAACAAGCATTTTTGTGTTTAATTAAATGTTATGAGAGAAAGGATTGAAGATGAAAGATGGAAGGAAGAACGGTCCCCTTTGGAAGCCTTATATCAACAATCCAGCCCAATTTAATATCTAAGCATGCTATTTGTTTTCTTTATGCATTATGTGATTTAATTTTGAATTGTGTAATTTACATTCTTGCTTAGATTTGTTTAAGGAAGCTTACAATTGTTGGAAATATTGTCATTGATGTCAAAGGTCTAGCATTATTGGTGATAAAGGCCCCATTGCATTTAATGATATTTTAAATAGTAATATCTTGGCTAACGTGTGTTAATATTTATTTAATATTAATGAATATATTTTTGGTTACATAAAGTCAAAAGAAGGGCCCATAGAGAAGTCAAAGAGTCATGGGGTAAAGAAAAAAAAAGAATGGGATACATTTTCCCATGAAGAGTCATCTTGAGGAATTCCAAGAGTCACTAAGTGAAGACAAAAGAGGAACGACATAATTTATCATGAAGGGACACTTTGAGGAATACAAAAAGTCACCAAGATAAGGAAAAAAGAGGAAAAGATGCTTTTGCTTATGAAGGGTCACCATATGACTTTTAAAATGCAAGGATATGAAGGGTCATGCAAGTTTGGCACCATTTTCTATGATGATTGAAGGGTTATAAAGGGAAAATCCCAAAGGTCATTTGGAAAGCTATAAATAAAGGCTTGAGAAGCCAGTTGTAATATGGGGTATAGAGTATGATTTATAACTATTATATCTAGCTTAAAAGAATAGAGGAGAGATAGGAAAGAGATATTGTAATGAACTATAATTTTTTGAGATAGAAACATTGAGAGATAGTTGTGTGGTTTACACAAAAGGGGTTAGTGCTCTTTTGGGTTGGTGCTCAACAAAGGGGTTGGTGCTCCTATGGGTTGGTGGTCATGAATTGTTGATGTGTTGGTGTTCAACAAAGGGGTTGGTGATCATATGGGTTGGTGCTCATGAATAGTTTCTTTGTTGGTGCCCAACAAAGGGGTTGGTGCTATTACAAGTTTGTGCTTGCAAATATTGTAGTTTGAGTTGCTGCTCATTCATATACTTGAGATTGTTCTCCATGGTTTTTACCACATTGGGTTTCCATGTTAAATCTAGAGTTTCTCTCTATCTTGTATGGTGTTTATTATTTTAGTTTTAATACATATCTTAAATGTATGGTTAAGTGGAATTTTATTAAGGGAAATTTTATAAGATTTATGATATACTGATTCACCCCCCCTCTCAGTATATCTCATGCTTAACAATTGGTATCAGATTAGGATCCTTTTGAAAAAAGTTTTATAGCTTGAAGGTAGATCAAGAAAGTACAAGATGGCTAAGCAGCTAAAGAAGGAGAATCAAGAGTTAAAATTTATGGTTGAGGCTCTTAAAGAATAGGTGTGTATCTTGGATTTTAAGTTGGCTATAGAATTAAAAGAAAATAAGATATTTATTCAGGATCTTAAAAATTAGCTAGAGGTTGAAAATTCAAGTTTGAAATCAAGAGAAGAAGAGTGTAATAAATTGAAGGTTGAGTTAGGATCTTTAAAGGATAATCATGAGAAGCTCATAATCAAGGTTGAGAAAGATCATGAAATATTAGTCCAAGGTAAGAAGGATGCAAGTTTTAAAGGTAAATTAAAGAAGCTAATTAGATAGCACAATGATTTCAAGTTTTCAAATTATTTTCATGGCCATTGTTTTATTTGTCATCATGTTGGTCATAGGGCAAGAGACTATATGAGGATAAGTAATCAGTCAAATGGAGATCTCAGTCACATTCAAGAAGAAGGTATGAGATATGTTGTTTGATTTTTTTGTCATAAGGTTGGCCATATTACTAAATTATATTCAAATAAAGTAAAGAGATCTTCAAGGTATGTCAAAGGATATAGATTCCTTAGAAGATATGAGAAGAGCCAAATTCAGGTTTAGAGACCTAAAATAGTAAAGGTTGATCAGGTTGAGTTTAAGAGTGAGAATAAATTACTTGCTATAGTAGATAATGAATCAGATAAGGACTATGAAAAATCTCTTATTATATTTGAGAATGAGCCTTGTCAAGATAAGATAGTTGCAAGAGTTGACAAGATGAAAAGCATAATGAATGATGAGGTTAGTAAGTCAAATAAGTTAGACATGCTTAAATAAATTCTAAGAGAAAGACACAAGAAGATCAAGGAAGTAACAGAGGATATGTGGGAATCTCCTAAGATTTTTTTCTAGGACCTTTTATGTGGGGTGTCTCTTCTAGGCTTTAAGGAGACCCTTTTAAAAAAATTGAAGCACGGTGGATGCTATTGGTTCTTGGCTATGTTGCATGATAAGAAGGTGAGTTGATTTATTAATTTGTATATCATTTGAGGGAATAGATTTTTAAGAAATTTTTGCACCAGTGGTAAGGTTAGAGGCTATTAGAATGTTTCTTTCATATGCAGTGTTTAAAATTTTTAATGTGTTTCAAATGGATATAGTCATAAGAAATTAGAATGTTGAAAAATAGCTAAAAATTTCAGAAATAAGGAGAAGGAAAGTGATGTAGATTCAAGAAAAAGCTACAACTCTTCTGCTTTGCTATCAAACTTTGATGAAGAGGCCATAATATGTTACAAGTGTAACAACTTCAAACACATAGCTCGGTACTGTAGAAGCATGTTCAAGTCAGTCAAGAAGGACTAGATTTTCAAGGACATATTAATTAAGAAGAAGGTTCAAACATGTTCATGGTAGAAGAAACAACCTAAAGATTCTATGTTGGTTTAGACAGCTTTGCATGCAAGAAATGAAGATCAGCCATGGTTCATTGATAGTAGATGTTCAAGGCATATGACATGAGATAAGAGTAAGTTCATAACTATTAATAATATCAATGGTGGCATAGTGAAATTTAGAGATAAAACCACTACCAAGATAGTTGAAAAAGGTACTTTGAGTTTGGATAATGGTAGAACCAAGACTAAGAATGTATTGTATGTTAAAGGTTTTAAGCATAATCTATTGAGTGTAAGTCAAATATGTGATTAGGGATACACATTAAAGTTTTATGTAGAAGGTTGTGAGATTAGAATAAAATATTCAAATGAGTTGATTACATATGCTTAAAGGATAGGTAATGATTTTTATATATTATTAGATATTTTCACAAAGGCACTACCGAAAGACACATTTGAGTATGTACGAGAGAAGTTAGGAGTAACTTCTTTCACTTCCTACCATTGAGGTTCAACATCAGTTGAAGGGGAGATAAGTGCTAGCTCTAGGTAGGCCCTTTGCCATTGATGTCAAAGGGGGAGAATAACAGGTATAGGTATAGGTGTAGAAATAGGTACAGGGAATAGGTACAGGTTGCTACAGTAAGGGGGAGTTACTATATGTTTTTCAGATGATATTATGTGTAGGTTTTAGGATGTGGTAGTTTTAAGATTGAGGTTGTCATCAATGACAAAGGGGGATATTATTGAAAATATTTTCATTGATGTCAAAGTTCTACCGTTATTGGTGATAAAGGCCCCATTGCATTTAATGATGTTGTTAATAGTAATATTTTGGCTAATGTGTGTTAATATTTATTTAATATTGATAAATATATTTTTGGTTGCATAAAGTCAAAATAAGGGCCCATGGAGAAGTCAAAGAGTCATGGGGTAAAGACAAAAGAAGAATGGGATGCATTTTCCCATGAAGAGTCATCTTGAGGAATTCCAAGAGTCACCAAGTAAAGACAAAAGAGGAAGGGCACAATTTCTCATGAAGGGACACTTTAAGGAATACAAAATGTCACCAAGATAAGGACAAAAGAGGAAAGGATGATTTTGATTATGAAGGGTCACCATATGAATTTTCAAATGTAAGGATATGAAGGGTCATACAAGTTTGGTGCTATTTTCCATGAGGATTGAAGGGTCACAAAGGGGGAAGGCCAAAGGTCATTTAGAAAGCTATAAATAAAGGCTTGAGAAGCCATTTATAATATGGGGTATAGAGTATGATTTGTAATTGTTATATCTATCTTAGAAGAGAAGAGGAGAGAAAGGAAAGAGATATTGTAATGAACTATCATTTGTTGAGATAACAACACTGAGAAATAGTTTTGTGGTTTACACAAAACAGGTTGGTGCTCTTATGGGTTGGTGATCATAAATAGTTACTGTGTTGGTGCTCAGCAAAGGGGTTGGTGCTCCTATGGGTTGGTGATCATGAATTGTTGTTGTGTTGGTGCTTAGTAAAGGGGTTGGTGCTCTTATGGGTTGGTGTTCATGAATAGTTGTTGTGTTGGTTCTCAACAAAGGGGTTAGTGCTCCTGCAAGTTGGTGCTTACGAATATTGTAGTTTATGTTAATGCTCATTCATATACCTGAGATTATTCTCCATGGTTTTTCCCACATTGGGTTTCCACATTAAATCTAGTGTCTCTCTCTATCTTTGATATTTTAAAGCTTCAAAAGCATCCCTAGTTAAATATGATTGAGCATTTATTCATATACCATCTACCTTACCCCTTGAAGGAGTGATAATGTGGACCTAATTATAAGAATGGTAGATATCACCCTAATTAGGGTTATGAGGATGAATACATTTCTTTTTATCTATAATAAAAATGATTTTAAGAAAATAAATTGTGATTTTTTAAATAAATTATAATAATTGAGATATTAAAAAAATTAGAAACACCATATAACACACTAGGAGTTACATGGAAAGACACAAATGTTAGGTTCACCAAATTTTTTACCCTAAATTGAGATAGATAAATATATTATAAGGTTAATAATGTATAAATTAATAATCACAAGGGTAATAAATAGATATATAGAAGGATAATTAATTATAAACTTAGATAAATAATATTCTAAATTTAAATGTTGAGGCGTGCTAAAAATAATAAGTACAACTATCACTTGGTATTGTAATAAGCTAGAAACAAGAGTAATTAGTTAGTTTAATATGCATATGTAGATCTAGGTTGAAACAATTTTGAAGTGGGTTAGATCAATATTTTTGGAATAACCATTAGATTTTAAAATTTTACATTTTATGGCCTTATATGTTTGTGTCATATCTGGATGGTTGTATCGATGTACTGATATAACTTGGATGCAAGTGTCTAGTATGAAATATTTTATTGGATATGAATTTGATCACCTAGAACATTTTTATTTTATGTCACTTTTGATCTTGTGTACTCATATCTCATTCATTGGGTGTCACTCTTTATAAAATGATCAAACCCTAACTTACCCTTAGAATTTTTATGGAAAAATGGGTTAGTGGGCACATAGTGTTGAGAAACCCAAATAACCCCTCTATAAATGACAAATACCTACATATAGAATAATACAAAAAGGGACTCATACTTATGTATATTTCCCCATATGTGTTAACTTATGTATGCACAGGGATGTAATGTGTGATAAACAAGTACATAGAGTGACCTAGCTTATAAATTGGAAAATATAGATAATGGGATGCTCCTTCAATAATTTAAACCTATGGTAATATTAATAATATACTTTATATATAAATAGGGATGAATATTACATATTTTATCGCTTGAATTATTGATTGATTATTTTTGGTAAGTTACCTTGTGAGTTGTTAGGTCTTTTCTAGGTGAGGAATGAATGAGGATTGATCATGCTTATATACTAATAATTTTAGGAAATATATCACATTAAATCAATTAGGCTAACCATACATACATATTACAATGGAAAATTTGATGAATTTATGGCACTAGGCACTTAGTTTGGCATAAGACACTTGTGTCGATGTAGGCATCTAGCTAGGATGCAAGTGTCTAGGAAGCTTGATAATAGATACATGTCCAAAACTTGAACAAGATGATAATAAGAAGGTTTATAACATTTTTAGAATAATAAAAGTAATTTTTGTTATAATATCATATGTTTAGACTAAAATATAATCAATAGGCATAAAATATAGTGGATTTGAGCCTTTCAGTAATAAGAAGGTCTAAGAAGTAAAGGGTAAAACCATGATAAGTACTTTTTGAACTATACAATACTAAGGATATATATAATTAATATTTGGTATCTACACATTATTGGATAAAAAAATTGGGTTTATTGCACCCTTCATTGGCATTAGTTGGTTATTATTTGTCTTTTTTACTGCAAGAAGACATTTCTAGTTGATTGGAGTCATGAATACTGATTTGGGACTACTCACAACCTTAATTGATATTAATTTTTCACCATTTATCATAATAAGTTCTTATTATTTCAATATTTTGTTACTTTTAAATTAATAACAATCACTTCCCCTAACTAGCAGTTATTGGTCATAATTGTCCCTTATTGTTGTAAACATTGGTCAATCTATGCTTCACACCTTTCACTAATCTTAGTTAGTCATTATAGGTCATTATTTCTCATAATTGGTAATTATCAAGGATTTTTTTTATTGATTTAGGGATAATATAACTCAATTAGGTCTTATTCGTGTAAGCATTAGTCTATTTTAGGCTAATCAAACCCTTCATTGACCTTAGTTGGTTATTATTGGTCTTAATTAATACCTATTAGTGAAAAATTATATAAATGATTATTATTCATCAACATTACCCATTATTTTTTCATTTTTTAATTTAAGGTTAATTTAAACCTTTGCTAACCTTTATTTCTTCTTATTGGTTACTATGTATTATAGTTGGTTGTTGTTAGTGCAAAAGTTATTTAATTTTATGATATTATCTACTATTTATCATAATTAATAATTATTGGTATATATTAACCCCATGTTATTTAGATGAATTATTGGTTTTTGGTTAACTACATGCCCTTATTGAAATTAAATGGTCATTAGTTATCAAATTGGTCATTTTAGTGAAATATTTAGTTCATTTTAGGCTAGTCACACCCAGTTTCCTATAATTGGTCATTATCAATCACTATTAACACTTGTAATTATATAAGTAGGTTTATTTTAAGTAATATAAACATTATTGACCTTAATTGGTTAATAATGGTCCCATTTCCCTCTTCTTAATGTAATAGTTGGTCAATGTGAAGTCAAACTCCCTAATAATCCCTGTTTGTTATACTAATTATCCATTATTAGTGAAAAAAATCATAGAATTAAGACTAATTATACCTTTTATTGATATTATTATTATTATTATTTTAATTTCTCACAATTTTCACCTCTTAGTGTAATATTTAGTTGATTTGTATCTAATCACTCAATGTGACCCTAATTAGTCATTATTGGTTATTATTTGTTACAAGTGGTTGTTTTCCTTTATTGGTAGTGGTTTTTGATTTTGGGATAAACATATCTATTTTCCCATAATTGTTCATTTAAATGGTATGATTTATCCATTACTAGAGAAAAAAAATTATTACTAACTAATCACACTATTCATTGATATTAAATGGTCATTATTTTTAGCAATTTTCACTTATCAGTGAAAAAGTTCATCAATTTTGGGATAATGACAATCAATTTACACCACTTGGTCATTATTTATCACAATTACACATTAAGTTTAAAATTTTCTATTTGTGTCTAATTTTTTCACCCTTCATTCACCTTAGTTATTTGATATTTGTCAACATCTATTACAATTAGTCATTTTTAGTGCACATATTTATCGATTCACAAATAATCACACAAAATGGGCCCTTATTATTCATTATGGGTGAAAATTATTTTTATATAATTATTCAATTATAGGATAATATCACCCTTTAATAAGCTTAATTAGTCATTATTCTAGTCTCAATTCATCCTTTAGTTTGAGAATTGGTAGATTTGGGGCTTTAATTTATCAATTTTAGCTTAGTAACAATTTACAAACATGTTATAATATAAATCAAGGCTTAATTATGTGTGAAAAACATTAAATTGGCCTTAATTTTTAGTGTTTCTCCTAATTAAGGGTACCATTTGTCAAATTTGGTCTAATAAAAACCTATAAGCATTAAAAAATAAAAATATGGGTTATTTGTGTGTGCATATCTTAAAATAAATTGTTTGTTTTCTATGATCACACTTTAATTGAGGAATCAATTTAAAATTATTGGTAACTATTATCCATTCTTAGTGAATGTTTATTAAAATCCATAAAACCTTGAAATTTTAAAGCATTGAAATCTTAAAACCCTAAAATTATGAAAACCTAAACTTTGGATAAGTCTATAGTCTAATGGGATCCTCCAAACAAATATTATATTTATTATAGATTTTAGAGGTATAAAATGAATCTCAATAATATTGGAAGTATATTTATAAACTTAATATAAAATATTAATAAATTTTCATATATAAATGTAAACATTTTTTATTTTATAACTATAATTTCAACCAACAAGATCCCTTTAGATCTATCATTTGAACAAAATAGAAACAAGTGTTATGGTTGTACCACTTATAACCATAAGGGTTAAAACATAACCATTTATGGAAATAACCCAACCTTCAATGTAATACTATCATGTAGGCCTTGGGATTGAGACTATACATAGGAGGGTAAAATCATAACCTTCCTATCTTCGACTTGTGTGTCTTAAAGTGAACCACAACTTCTAGATTTCACCATGTGGTTAGGTGACAATTTTTTTAAAATAAATTATTTATAAAATACTTATATAAAGTACAAAAGTTTTTTTATTATTTCATTACATAATTTACAATCAATCTAATTCATTTTTAAAATGATTCTCTAAACTATCATATTGAACTTGAAATGCAATTGCCTGTAAATTGCGAAACTATGTATTGGTTTGTATTCTACTTATTTTTTATTTTTTTGTGTAAAATGGATATATTTTTATATCCTATTTATATAATTTTTAATTATATAATTTATATCTTGAAATCATATCCTGAATGGATTTATTGATCCCTTTACTTAATCCGTGAAATTTCCAACAACAAGTTGGTTTTAAGACCATGTTGGTGTGTCCTCTATTTTATTTATTTTTATATGAAATGGTTGGATTTTTTTTCAATGTTTTTATTATCTCATATTACATATTTATATGTATAAGGTAATTTATCAATGGTTTTAATAACATATAATATTGTTAAACTAAAATGCTAACACAAAATTGAGTGAAAGAATTTTTCAACACTATATAATGAATATAAACTTTGTGAAATGAAAAATATATAAGGATAAATTTAATTGAGGAATAAATTTATTATTATTGGTAAAATTTATCTATTCTTAGTGAATATTTATTAAAATCCATAAAACTTTCAAATCTTAAAGCAGTGAAATCTTAAAACCCTAAAAATATGAAATCCTAAAATTTAGATAAGTTGTTTAACCCTGGTGTGGATATGGATCCTATTTAGTTGTTAGGGTTAAGGATATAGAAATGATAGGTCACAAGGGTGAATATATATCCAAAATATCCTAATTAATGTGATAAACTCAAATATACCATATGTTGAATTTTATAAAACTAAGAAAGGCTATTAATGGAAAGTATAACTATGTTAGATATACAAAAGACATAAAATAAAGTAATTAGTTATTTATGATTCTAATAAAATGTTAGATATAGTACATGTAGGAATTAATTAGGAAGATAGCTCTGGAATAATTGTTAGATTCTAGATCTTGTGCCTTTGGCTCTCTAGACACTTGTGTCAGCCTAGGATAATTACATTAATACTGGTGTCTAATATCGATGCTAGTATCTTATACAAAATACTCAATGAAATAGGATGAAACCACCTAGATGCTTCTAGGTTTAGCTTCTATCTTGATCTCATACATTATAATCTAGGTCATCTATTTTCACTCTTGGTGAAATGGAAAAACCTTAGCTTTGCATCTTTTATGTGACCTCAGGGGAAAATGGGTTAATGGGTACCTGGTGTTGAGCTTACTGAAAATGACCCCACTATTAAAGGGTGATGCATACATAGTCAATACTCCATAAGAGGGCCTCAAACTCATGTATTTATCCCTTAAATTTTGACTTATGTGTGAAATAGATAATGTGTGTAAAGTAAGTACAAAAATGACCTAGCTTATAACTTGGAAAATATGACCTTATGACTTCTCCTTTAGTAATTTAGATTTATAACTGGGTGTTTCTTTAACAGATATCATAATAGGGTAGAATAAAAAAGCATTTAGTAACTTGAGTGCACTTTTGGTCTAATTTGTATGTGAGGAATGAGTGAGGGTTGATATTATATTTATACTAATCTTATTGGGAGATAACTTGCATTAAATCACATAGGCCAACCATTGTAATACATTTCACTTGCAAATTGGATGAATTGGGGGCACTGGACACTTATTTTAGGATAGAAAAATAATGTCGATGCTCTATCTAACCTAGATGTTAGTGGCCAGGGAGAAAGACATTAGGCATAGGTTCAAAACTTATATAGGTGTAATATAAGTACATTTTAAGAATTTTGGGAAAGATGGGATGTTTATTTCATTAATATAAGGTTGGTCAAACTAAGATATAGGCCAACAAGCACTAGATAAATTAAATGTGAAGCTTGGAGAAGCAAGGCATGTGTATAACTAAGAGGGAAAACTAGGGTCATGAGTTTTCCAAGTGTACAAGACTAAGGTGCTACATAATAAAAAAATATCATTTACATTTACACCCCCTTTAATATAATAATGAAATTGTTAGTTTAAAGGAAAGGAATAAGTAATTGGGTGTGTATACACACCTTGTCTTTGCTTGAGTTGAATTTGAGTGCATTTTTAGTGATTAAACTAGAACGGAGAGTATGTTATAGTGTATAATAAATGCATATAACTAGGTTCAAATTAATTGAAATAGATTTCAATTGAAAGAACAAGGTTTAGGAGTACTCCTATGTGTTGATGTAACCACCCTACCTATTGGTAATTTGTTATTGAAAAAGATGTATTATAATAAGGCTTTGAAATTAAGATTAGGATAAATATATATAATTATTTTAAATTTAATATATCCAAAGAGATAAATAGAGAGAGATATTGGAAGTTGCATGACCTTAACTTTGGGTAAAAAGTGAGTTACCACCTAACAGTTGAGATTAGCTCAACCACATAACCTAATGATACTTGTAACTTGGTGAGT
>JARHVA010008733.1:55000-90000 GCA_037957365.1 Torreya grandis
TGGGTTTTTGAAACATAAGAGGTATATGTCTCATGTAAATATAAATGACACCATCTAGTGGGTGTACATAATATAATGGAGGATGATGTGCACTATATGCCATGTGAACTTCTAGTTCATTTTTCAAATGGTCTTGTAAAGGATTGTTAAATATTTTTTATTTATAGTGATCACTAGGTTTTGAACCTGATTCCTTTTAAAGATCATCAAATGCAATTTTTTGGTCATTGATGAGGTCATAGATCTTATGATTTAGGGTAAAACATCTATTCATATAATTCATAGGGCCTTGGTGATAGTCATAATAAGCATTTGCATCATATATTTGGGTAGATGTCTATTTACATCAACCTATATAGGAGTAGGGAGAGATATAAGATGACACTCTAGTAATTTCAGAAGTAATGAAAAAGTCTTAAGTAAATTTGTAAATTATGTCATTAGTGCATTAGAGAAAATAAGATAATTAAGTTATTGTGTAACTATGTTAACTTTGGTGGTTGTTTCCTTTTAGGCTCAGGAGATTTTACATTATAACTTGGTTTAATTGTAAATTTTACACTATATGTAAATGCAATGGGTGTGTTTAATACATACTTAAGCTTATTAAATGACATAGTATTAATTTAAAAATGCTATATAACATGGCATAAGTCATCAAAAGATTGAAACTTTTTGAAAACATCAGACTTGTGTAAAAGAGGAAGAAAACTTTGCTTGAATGTTTTGCAACACTTTGCCGACCATAAGATTGGTCATTTAGCTAACATTGTCTTTTACCTCAAGACATATTCATTGAGTAGTTCATTTGTTACTTATTTGATATTTATATTTTGAGAATTGGAAACCTTTTTAGTAATGTTAATAGAAAAGTGTGCCAAAATTTGATTTGCATTAGGTTTGAGTGCTTTCAATAATTAGTGAGGTAAGTCATAAAACCACCTCAAAGCATATTCCTTAAGGATCCTTGGAAATAGTTTGGTCAAAATTTTATAATATGAGGTATAATCAAGGCATGATACATAGAATGTTTGAAGATGTTGTTTAGGATCACCTTTGCCATCATAAAATGTGAATTTAGGTGCAACAAATCTAGTTGGCAAAGGGTGCAAAGAGGTCTCAAGTGAAAGAGGGTTATGAAACATATCTTGTGAATATATAGCATGTGAAGACTTTGAAGACTTTTTTAATTGTTTTTAGTATTATCCTAAAAGGTTTTTATAACTTAAATGAGTGATTGAATTGTAAGCCCAATGGAATTTTGATGAGCAATTTGAGTAGTCACCAAGGGCTTGAAAACATGTTTTAAGTAGTAATAGGCATTGAAACAAGTATTTACATTTAAATAATAGGTAAGTAATAATGTATGTATCAATAGTAATTTTAGGGAATAAAGGTTAGAACACATATTCCATGCCCCCATTATATGTACTTAAATGTATTGTGTTTAAGGGGATGGATGTATCCCCTATTTTTTTGCATTTTTAGCTTCAAATATAGTTTTTAATATTTTATCAATATATTTAGGGTATTTTTGAATGTGCTCACAAAAAATTATAGTTACATACACTTGGTCATTTTCTACTTGGTCATTTTCAATTGTTTCTATATTTTAATTATGAGAATATTATTATATGATAACCTTATCATGATTTTAATCACTGTCAACATGGGTATTATCATGATCTAAGGTATGAAATCCCTCATTAGTTTGAGACATATTATATTGGTTGAGGGGAAGATAAATATGTTAAATAGACACACACACCAATTTAGGGTTATGCCTAGGTTGCATACAAAATAATACCAAGAAAAAATAAAAAAATTAAACCAATCTAAAACCCTAACTAGTTTGCAACCCTAGGAATTAAAAACATATGTATTCACATGGATCAATTTCACCAAATGTTTAACCCTAATTTGAATATGGATCCTATTTATGGGTTAGAGTTAAGGATATAATAATGATAGGGCACATGTGTGAATATCAGATCTACAACATGAAAATTAATGTGTTAAACTCAAATGCACCATATGATAAATTTTATAAAGTTGAGATAGGCTATTAATAGAAAGTACAACTTTTTTAGATATAAAAATGACATAAAACAAATTAATTATCTATTTATGATAATAATAATATAGTGTTGGATATGGTACAAGTGGGAAGTAGGAAGGAAGATAATTCAAGAATAGTTATCAAATTTTATAAATAGTGCCTCTAGCTCTTTAGACAATTGCATCAGCTTAGGATAATTACATTGATGTTATTGTCTGATCTCGACACTAGTATCATATATATAATACTTAATGAAATATATTGTAACCACCTATATGATTCTAGGTTTGGATTCACCATTGATCTCATGCATTCACATATGGGTCATGGACTATCATTTCTCATGAAATGGAAAAACCCTAACTTTGCATCTTCAATATGACTTTGGGGAAAAATAGGTTAGTGGGCACATGGTGTTGAGCTAACCACCAATAACCATGATATCAAAGGGTGATACTTATATACATAATACTATAGAAGAGGGCCTAAAATTCATGTAGTTATCATCTATGTGTTGGATTGTGTGTGAATCATGCAATATGTGTAAATTAAGTACAATAATGACCTAGATTATAACTTAGAAACTATGACTTAATGATTTTTCCTTTAGTATTTTAGACCTGTATTTGGGTTGTTCCTTTGACTGATATCAGAATACACTAGAATAGGAAAAATTTTAGTAACTTGAATGCTTTTATAGTGATCTTTTATTATAATTGTTAGGTGAGGAATGAGTGAGAGTTGATATTATATTTATATTAATCCTATCAGGGGATAACTCACATTGAATCATTTAGGTCAACTAGTTTAATATGTTTCATTTGTAAATTAGATGAATTTAGGGCACTAAACACTTGTATTGGTCTAAGATAGTAATATCGATGTTATTTTCTAACCTAGACATTAGTTCTCAGTGAGAAGGAGAGCATTCATATGCTCATCACTTACAGAGGTGTAACACAAGTACATTTTAAGCATTCTAGGCAATATGAGATGCTTGTGTCATCAATATAAGGATGGTTAGAATAATAGATAGGCAAAGGGGAAAAATATAAAGTAGACACAAGGATTTTTGGAACAAGACATTTATAAAATTAAGAGGAACAACTAGGGCCATGATTTTTCCAAGTTTACAAGACTGAGGTGCTACATAATCACAAAATATTATCTACATAAGTCTACAATCTAATGGGATCATCTAAACAAATATAATATTTATTATAAATTTTATAGGTCTAAATACACTCTCAAACATATTGAAAATATATTTATAAAATTAAAATATAATAAAAATAAACTTTCATATATAAATGTACACATTTTTTATTTTATAACTATAATTTCATCCAACAAGATCCCTTTAGATCTATCATTTGAACAAAATAGAAAGAGGGCTTATAGTTGTACCAATTAAAACCACAAGGGTTATGTCATATATTTTTATAAAAATAACCCAAAATTTCATTTAATCCTACCATGTAGGCCTTGGGATTGAGACTATACATAGGATGGAACAATTGTAGCCTTCCCATCTTCTACTTGCATGTCTTAAAATGAACAATAACTTTTGGATTTCACCATTTGGTTAGGTGACACAAATTTTTGAAAGAAATTATTTATAAAATACTTATATAAATTAATTAATTTTTACTATGTTATTACATCATTTTCAATTATTTTGAATCATTTTTTTAATGATTCTCTAAACTATGCCATATTGAACTTGAAATGCAATTGCCTACAAATTGAGAAACTATGTATTAGTGTGTATTCTACTTATGTTTTAATTTTTTTTGTAAAATGGATATATTTTTATATCCTTATATAATTTTGAATTATATACTTATATTTTAAAATTATATCTTGAATGTATTTACTGATCACTTTCCTTATTTGGTGAAATTTCCAACAACTGGTTGGCTTGAACACATGTTGATGTGTCTATTTTATATTTTTATGTATAAAATGGTTATATTTGTTTTTAATGTTTTTATTATCTCACATTAAATATTTTATATCTCTAAGTTAGTTTATCAATGGTTTTAATAAAATCATATATTTTTCAACTAAAGTGCTAACAAAAAAATTTAGTTGAAGATAATTTTTCAACACTTTATAATGGATATGAAATTTGTGAAATGAAATATATATAAGGATACATGTTAGTGGAGGTTATATCCATGTATAATATGATTTAAAGACATTAATTTTTTTTAATCCCACACTTCAATTTCACATTAATCACAATTGGTAGCCATTGTAAGAAAAAAAATCACCACCTTCAATTTCACCTATTTGATATAGCATGACCATGTTAATAATATATGCTTGCTAAGGTGTAAGGTTTTATATATTTTTTATGACATTTTTGCTAGGATAGCCTTGAAAAAAAAACAATGATTTATTATTTACAAGAAAAATGTGTATTTAAAAAACATTATTATCCATATCCTCTAAAACATTGAAGATAAAATTATCCATTTCATGATATGAAAATATAACTAAAAAGACTATCACCACACATTCCATTAGTTTTTTCAACTCTAAAAAGTCCTATTATTTATATCTCATGTAAAATGCAATCCTAATGATATTCAAGGTTTGCACAATAACCTCATAAGTGAACATGTCTCATTGAATTATTGTAATCATCATTTGTTTCCAATATAATGGTTCATAGTGACCAAAAAGAGGGTTCATATTATATAACATACATACTATGGAAATGTATGGGGTTTTTTCACTAAATTGAAGATATCTATTAGATCTTGTAATTTACTAGGTCTATATTAGTATATTTAACCATCTAGGTAGCTAGTGTATGACAAAAATATCACCCCATAACTTGGTTTTGTTTTAAATTTACCTGGCTATTGAAAAAGTTTAAATTCATCATAAATATGTAGGTAAATAATTTTAATCCTGATCTAATTCTAGTTACAATGCTTTTAGATAACCTCTATCTAATGTGTGTGTGTGTGTGGCCATTTTGAAGCTCAATATAAGTATGCAAAAGGTGAAATAAAAAACACATGTATCAAATAAGAAATCACAAAAAATATACTTTAATGCATGGTGTAGATAAAGATAATCTTATGTCAGTACATTATCAAGCCCCAACCATTGTTGGTTTATACTCTTATAAAATATACATTCATATTATTGAACATGCAGAAAATGTAAAAAAAAAAGAAATAAAATGTAGAGATAAACATATGTTTATAATTTTCCAATCCTAGTTTATATAAATAAGCCATGAAATTGAGAGAAGAAAATGTTAGTATAATGCAAAAAATTTCAAAAAGATGTAGACTATAGAAGCTTAATTGAATATACTCAATATAACATTAAATTCAAAGCATAAATACAAATAAAAATATATTAAACATTTGCATCAAATGGGAAATTACAAGGTTTTTATTATATAAACCACATGATATTTATTTATTTATACCTATCTATGTGTTATAAAAACTATTCTAGATACTCTAAGGAATAAGTTAAATTCAAAAATAAAGAATAATAAAATTTGACAAAATTGGAATCTAATACTAAACCTTTACCCACACAAGTCCACTATCCTAGACTAATAATGCAATTTCATAGTGAAATGTATAGATTAACACATATGTTTAGAATAGGAAATTATATGTAAAAACATTATTCCAAATACTTTAAGAAAGAAATCAAAATCTACAAACAAGAAAAATATTTATTTAACAAGTTTGGAATCTTGGATTAAACTTTTACCCACAGAAGTCCATTGTCCTAGGTTAAGAATGAAAGTGCATGACCAAATGTATAAATTAATCCATCAATTAGTAATCCATTAAAAACAAAAAAATAAATTATTTTTAAAAATATAGTTTAAGAATGTAAGTGCATGACCACAAGTTAAGAATGCATGAATAAAGAGTCTTGGATTTAGAAAGGATTTTTTCATTTAGTTTTATGTGGAGGGGTGGATCCACAATGTTGGATTTTTAAACCCTAATTAAAGTATTTAATAAATAAAGGCATAATTAACACACCCATAAATTCATTAGTTATGTAGAAGGAACATGGACCGATTGGGGGAGGGGGATGGGAGTTTCAATTATGAGAATGAGTGAGAAAATGTTTGTGTATTTTTGTGATCTTAGAAAGAGGAAATTGTATACATGAGATAAAAATAATTTCTAAAGTATAAAAAAATATAATGGGATCTTAAAGAAGTAGAAATAAGGATCACTACTTAGATCTATAACCAAGGTAGTAGATGTTGTTTTACAGACTTATAAACATATTTTAGTGTAATATTCATGGGTGATATGACATACTTATATTGGAAATGGATATAATAAAAATATTAGAAAATTTTTCCCACCTAAAAATTTAGACTTTGGGATCATAAGAATAGACCTTCCTATCCCAGGTATGTAGGCTTATTTTTCTTGGCTAGATCGAGTGGTTGAGAACAAACACAATATGGTAAATGTTAGTACCCAATATTCAAAAGCCATGGTGGAGGAGGGGGTTGTTTTCATAAAAATTATTGGATATTTAAAAATAATTTCATAGAGGTTTAAAAATGAGTGGATGAAGTGCCTTGATAATCTAAGTGATAATGACAAAGTGTGCAATGTGCTTATCTAAGTATGCTTGAAGGAAGCTTGGGTGATATTTAGCTTTGATATGGATATAGATGTTTAGGGATTAGTATAGTGATTTAGGGATGTGAAATAGGTATCTAAAATGTTTTTATTATTTTATTTCTTGAAGTGGAATTCATTTGTTAGTCCATAGTTTTCAACTAGACATTTTGGGTTCAATGGTAGAAAATTTGAGTAGGCAAATTATTGACATCACCATTACCATGTGTGGATGAGCCAAGGGGATTTGGTCATATTATTGTGATAAAATTAGTTCATATTTTATATTTTTAAAGTCTCAAGTCTATCGATTAATCATGACAAAAGATATTCAAGTACAAAGTTGGGCTCTTAGGCATTTTGATAGTGTTTTCTCATACTTAGCCCAATTTGTAACGTGGTGTAGGTATTTTGATTGTGTAATATCTCACATGTGTGTAAATTTCAATATAATGTGATAATATTGGTTTTTTTAATTTTTGTGCTTAGTTCATTTGTGCTAAATTTTAGGTCAAGTGTTGATGCATGACAAAATCTATGCATGTGCAAAGATGGTCTTTCTAGATAGTTCTTGATATAGTTGGTTTTATGAACAAATAAATCTGAGTGAGAAATTTAATGGAGTTATATCTTCCACATGTGAATATTTTATGATATTATTAATACATGGTTAGATTCACCTATGTGACAAGATTATATGGTCTAAATTTTAGATCATGCATCTAAGTGCAGTAAAAGTTATTGAGGTCCAAACTTGGCCTTCCAAGAAGATAAGCAATGGTTCCCATAATTAGTATTTTTTACACAATGTTAAATATCAAGACCAGATAGAGATATAATAGTTCCTAATAAGTCAAAGACATCAAATTTTTAGTTGGTTAATAGAGATAAATATTTATCTTCTTCTAAGATCTAATGGTGTGCAAGTAATCGTATAGTTTTGATCTAATGATGTGTGTTGAGAGAGATGGTAAGAAGTACATGATGTTTAACGAAATAAGTACTTAAAAATAATGTGAGAGTTCCAAGTGTAATGATCATGGGGTTTATGATCAATATCAAATGATAAGTTATATAAGGTAAAAACTTGATTGATCTATAGAAATCGATAGTACATGTTGAGTCAATATTACAAGAGTGCATGATATGAGGTCAACATGTCCAAGGTTTAACATTTAGCATTATAAAACCATGTGTTAAAGGTTGAGATTCATAAAATAATATTGATGGTTCATGATTGATATGAATATGTGATAGAATGAGATGAGAGCAAAGTGATCGAGGTTTAACTGTGTCTATTTGCATTTGAATATTTGAATTTGCAAAGTAAAGACTAGTATCTAGTTTTTGAGCCATATCTTTAGATATTGAATGAATTTACTGATGTAATAAAAAGTGAGTTTGTAGATGAATCCAAGGTGAATTTTTAAATATATATTTTAAGATCTGAAAATATGTACAATCAAATATATTAAGGTCCAAAGTTGACTATATATTCAACTTTGTTCTGCAACTGACCAGAGAAGGATATTGGAGCTTGTTTTGATATTGTTTCAATATATCTTGATTAATTAAATATTTGAGATAATTTTATAATAAATTAGGATAATATGTGTGTATTATTAAGGTTTTACCATTTGTATATAGTATGAACAAATCTTAATAAGTTGACTATGTATTCATTCATGATGTTCATATGCGTCAGGTCAGTGTTTGAGTTAATTGAGCATACACAGAGGTGAAAAATCTGATTATGATCATTTTAGGATGTTTAAAGCGACATAATTATTGGACCCATGCAATCTAAGGTGGTCATATGTTTTTTTTTCTCAATGAATTGCTAAATGGGTGAATAGGTCTTTATAAGACTTATAAGAGCTACAAGGTCCTAATTGAAAGGCGTATCTACTTAAGGGTGACCCATGGGTACTATGGCCAACCTATGTAGATGGTATTGAGTTGTTTCATGATGAGATATATGGATTAATGGCTAAGTTATTCCCTTGGGCTGACCAAGATGGTGATAATCATGAATGCTCTATATATAGTGAAATCAAAGATGATGATTTATAGACTAGTGAGAGACTTGTGTGTGTAATTTGCATTTTGTGAGAATAGAGTTGTGAATCAAAGGAATGGGTGGGTTACCAATGGATTTTTTTAATATCATAATATATTTACGACTATTTGTATGACTTATAGGTCATAATTCTATTAGCAGAATAGTGCTCATGTAGATTGAGTGTGAGTGAAGGTGAAGAGCGATAAGCAAAGGTCCATCATCAAGTTTTTTAGATAGAATTCCAAAGGTGGATGTTTTCATAGGTTTTTTTGTGTCATTTAAAGATCTAAGGGTGCTGCATCCTCCTTGCTAGGTAAAAATTTCCAAAGGTCTAGTTGTTATGGTAGCTCAGCTAGACAAGTGTGGTAGCACCTTATGGGATTGTAGTCTCACTAAATAAGGGATTGTAATTCTTTAATAAATTGTATCTGATATAAATTTTTTATTATTATTATAATAAAATATTCCAATTTTAGGTTTTAGTGGGTTTTATCCCCCAAGAGGGTTTACCACGTATGGCATGTGTTATGTGCTTGATATTGCATTGTCTCTCTTATGAATGTTGTGTATAATTCATAAATGTATGTATTGATTGATTAAGAGTTTAATATATTTGGAATTGAAGTTAGATTATCTAGCCTCACTAATTCACCTCCATCTCAGTGATTATACCTCTAACAATTAGTAACAAAGCAGGTCCTTTATGAAAATTTCAACCACTTGAAGGTGATCAAAGGTACAATGGTTGACAAAGAGGTTATGTATTGTCTTCAAGATAATATAGTATGTGATTTAACATAATTTAATGGTATGAAGATAGAAGTGCCAAATCTACAGGCAAAATTTAAGAATATATAGGTCATGTTGAATAAAGATCTAAATCAAGGAATGGAATAATTAGAAAGTAAATTCATGACTTACTTAGATGTACTCTTATCTAAGGATAAAAGGGATTTTATCTCCACTAAAAGGGTCAATAATGATCAAGAAAAAGGGAGGTCAAATATGAATAATGTCTTCAATGGGTATTACTTCTCCTACAATCATTTTTTTCATAGATATAGAGACTACACTCTCTCACCAGAGATCAAAAAGGATCTTATATGCTACAATTGTAACCAACAAGGTCATATAGCTAAAAACTACAAAAGATAATTTCTAAAAAAGGATATACAAGTCATTAACACTATCAAATGGTTTAAGGAAACTAATTCTAAAGAATAAAAGAAGAAAAATCTAAGTAGATCACTAAAGGAAGAGTCATTGTTTATTCAAGCAACCTTGCATACTCAAGAAGATGAGAACAAGAGATGGTTGATAGATAGTGGATGATCGAATCATATGAAAAGAAATAAGAGCAATTTTATCTCTCAAAAAGACTAACCAAGTATAGTTCAATTTGTTGATAATAAATCTACTAACATAGTCAACAAAGGTAATCTGAGTTTGGGTAATCGTCATACCAGGATTGAGAATGTCTTATATGTAGAAGGTTTGAAACATATCTTGTAAGTGTGAGACAAATTTATAAGCAATGAAATTTTATAACTTTTAATGATGATGTATGTGACATAATAAAGGAAAAATATGGTAGATTAATTGAAAATGTTCATAAAATAGATATCAACATGTATGTATTCCATGAATCCAAGAAAGAAGAGCGATTCATAATTCAACTAGAAGAAAACTGGCTTTAGCATAGAATGTTTAGACATATAAAATTTGATAATATGATTAGAATCAATTTAAAGGGGTTGGTAGGGCATATGCCTAAGATTTATAAGATTCCTCATTCTCTTTGTAAGGCATGTCTTCATGGGAATGAAACAAAGAGAAGCTAAAAAACTAAGGAATTATTCACTACAGAGCCATTGGAGTTGATCCACATTGATCTGTGTGGACCTATGAGAACTCAAAGTATTCAAAACAATAGATAAATCATGCTTCTCATTGATGATTTTACTAGGATTACTTAGATATTCTTTCTTAAATAAAAATTATAAGATTTTACAAAATTTATGGCATTCAAAGCTCTTGTGGAAAATGATAAAGGTTCAAAGATCAAGTGTGTGATATCAGACAGAGGAGGTGAGTTTTGGTCTCATAATTTTGATGATTTTTATGAAGAACATGGGATAAGAAGATAATATTTTGATGCTAGAACACCACAACATAATGGTGTGTTTGAAAGGAATACTAAGAATATTGTTGAGATGGGTAGAACCATGATTCAAAATGTAAAATTATTAGACGGCTATTGGGAAGAGGTAGCCAACACTTCTATTTACATCCTAAACAGGTGTCAAATCAAATTAAATGGTAATAAGACTACTTATGAGTTATGAAATAATAAATCGGCTAATGCCAAACATTTCAAAGTGTTTGGGAGTAGGTGCTTCATCAAAATATTTAAAGACAATCTTGGAAAATTTGATTCAAGATATGATGAGGGCATATTCTTAGGTTATTCTTCTATCAATATTTCCTATAGGTTCTTCAACAAGAAACTTCACAAAATTGTTGAAAGTTCAAATGTAAGGGTGGATGAGATAAGTAGAGTCAAGAATCCAAAATTACAGGTAAGTGATTCAACTCAGAATTTTATTACAAACAATGATGAACTATCCATTCAAATAGATGATGAAGATGAAGATGAAGAAGAAGGACAAGACTCTAGAGATCCATCTAGAAGAATTTAGAAAGATCATCCAATCTCTCAAGTTATTGTAAATTCTAATGAAAGGTTTCATAATAGAAGGAGAATATTGATGAATCAAAATCAACAAGACTTAGCTCTTTTATACATGATTGAGCCCAAAACATTTATGGAAGCTAACAAAGATGAAAGTTTTAATGATGTAATGGATGAAGAAATTGATCAAATAGAAAATAATGAAACATGGGACTTTGTTACTAGGCCAAAAGATAAGAATGTGATAGGTACAAAATGGGTTTTCAAAAATAATATGAATGAGAAAGGAGAATTCACAAGGAAAAAGGATATATTGGTGTGTAAATGATATACTCAGGTTAAAGGAATAGATGTTGATGAGATTTTTGCTCTTGTGGCAATAATGGAAGCAATTAGACTCTTTTTATCATATGCATGTTTCAAAGTTATTAAGGTATATCAAATGGATGTGAAATATGCATTCTTGAATTACAACTTAGAAGAAGTATACATTGAGTTACCTAAAGGATACCTCATGTCAAGTAATCAAGATTTTTTGTGTAAATTGAAGAAGGCTTTGTATGGTCTTAAACAAACTCCTAGAGCTTGGTATGACATGATAGATAAGTATATTTTGAGTAAAAAATTTAAAATATGGGGTACATGATAGTAATTTGTACATTAAAATAGAAGGCAATCATCAATTCATAATTTTTGTATATCTTGATGACATAGTTTTTAGATTTGACAATGATAAAATGAGAATAAAATTTATAGTTACTATGAATACTGGGTTTGAAATGTCAATGTTTGAAGAAGTGTCTTTCTTCTTAGGATTATATATGAATCAAATTGATGCAGGGATATTCATTTCACAAGATAAATACATCAAGGATATGCTAAATAAGTTTGAAATGATGGATTGTATTCTAATGGGTAGTCCAATGATCACAAGATGCAAGTTAAGTAAACTGATGACTCTCCAAAACTTGATCAAACTTTGTATATATCCACAATTGGAATTCTTTTATACTCTACTACTTCTAGGATTAACATCATGAAAGTAGTAGGTCTTGTAGGAAGGTTTCAATCTAACGCTAGATAATCTCATTTGAAAGCAATTAAAAGGATCTTGAAATATCTCAAAGACACCATAGATTATGATTTATGGTATCTTAGGAATAAATAATTCTCTTTGAAATCATATACTGTTGTTGATTGGGCAGCATGTGTGGATGATAGGAGGTGTACTAGTGGTAGGGTCTTCTTCACGGGAGAATGCTTGGTGTCTTGGCTAAGTAAGAAGCAAGACTCAATGTATCTATCAACTACAGAAGTGAGTATATAGCAATTACCTCTTGTTACATTAAATTCATGTGGATTAAAAAAACTTTGGAGGATTATAGGGTAAGACAAAATGGACATTGTCCTATTTATTGTGATAATACTAGTGCAATTAGTATCTTAAAGAAACCTATTATGCACTCAAAAACAAAACATATTCCTATTAGATATCATTTTTTGAGATAAAAAATAGTTAATAAATGTGTTAAATTAGATCATGTGTATACAAAAGAGTATCTTGTAGATATTATGACCAAACTATAGTCAAAAGATACATTTGATTATCTAAGACAAAGCTTGGGCATCATTTCTTTCTCTGTTAATCAATAGAAGGTCTTTGGTTAAGGGGGAAAAAATAATTTTATGAGATTGATATAGAGGTTTATGAAGTATCAATAGTATAGAGTTATAATGGGTGTTTTTAGGTGGCTTAATAAGATTGATCGAGTGTCATGAAGTTCTGCTAGTGATTCTTGAGGTGGCTTGAGAGAAGAGGCTAGTAAGCATGTATGGTGGTCCTTCATGATATATAGATATATGAATATTATAAATATGTGTAATGTATTAGAGTTATTATGGGGGTCCCTCTTATATGTTTCTTAGTGAGTTCTATTAGTTTCAGTGTTTTTCATGTTTTTTCTTCATTGGTTGAAGTGCTTGGTTAAAGAGAGTGTTGGCATGGAGTAAGAGAAATTTGTCAAGGAAAAGAGAGGTAGGCTCAAGGTAAGGGGTAGTTTACAAGATATTTCTATGTTGGTCTAGTCATATTTTTAGTCTGTTTAGGTCCTTAGGATCTATTGGTGCCCACTTTGTCATTGTGTCAAAGGGGGAGAAAGTTCTTGTTATGGGAGTGATTGAAGAGAGAAAAGGAAGGTGAGTTTTGTATTGATATATGATGTGTGTTGACATCAATGAAAAAGGGGGACATTGTTGGAGAGTTTTCAATAATGTCATAGTGATGTCATAGAGGTGTCCAAGTGAGTGCATGAAGTGCCTTGATAGTCTAAGAGATAATGACAAAGTGTGCAATGTGCTTGTCCAAGTATGTTTGAAGGAGGCTAGGTTAATCTTTAATTTTGACATGGATATAGTTGTTAAAGGATGAGTATGGTGATTTTTGGATGTGAAATAGGTTTTTAAGATGTTTTTTAATGCTTTTAATGCTTGTGTAGATGAGTGGAATTCATCTGGTAGTCCATAGTTTTCATCTAGACATTATATGTTCAATGGCAGAAAATCTAAGTAGGTAGTTTACTAACATCACCATTGCCATGTGTCCATGAGTCATGGGGAGTTGGTCATATGGTTCTGATAACATTAGTCCCTAGTTTTTATGTGTAAATTCTCAATTCTATCGATGAAGTGAGACAAATGATATGTAAATGCAATGTTGGGCTCTTAGGCATTTTGATATTGTTTTCCCATACTTAGCCAAATTTGTAATGTGGTAAGAAAAGTTGATTAGAAATTTTGATGGTGGCATATCTCACACATGTGGATGTTTCAAGATAATATTATCATATGGGTTTGTTTATTTTTGTTCCTAGTTGATTTGTTCAAACTTTTAGGTCAAGCACTAATGCATGATAAATTCTATGCATGTGCAAATATGGTCTTTCCAAATAATTTTTAACATAGTTGGCTCTGTTAAAAAATAAATATGAGTGAGCATTTTAATGGAGTTACATATTACACATGTGAAGGTTTTAGGAGATGATTAATACATGGTTGGATTTTCCTATGTGAGGATATCATATGGTCCAAATTTCATATCATGCTTCTAAGTGCAGTAAAAGTTATTGAGGTCCAAAGTTGGCCTTCCAAGAAGATAAGCAATGGTTTCCATACTTAGTCTTTTTTGGATAATGATAAATATCAAGACTAGATAGAGATAAAATAGTGCACATTAAGTCTAAGACACAAAGTTTTCATTGGTTAATAGAGATAAATATCAATATTTTTAAGATCCAATGGTGCATATGTAATTTTGATCTAACGGTGCATGTTGAGCGAGATGGTAAGAAGTGCACGACATTTAATGGAATAAGTGATCAAAAGGCATGTGAGGGTGAAAATATTCATGATCATGGGGGTTATAGGAAATTATGATCACTATAAGTAAAATACTTGACTAATTTGCATAGATTGACGGTGCATGTTGAGTCAATATTATAAGAGTGCATGAGATGAGGTCAACATTTTCAAGGTTTAACATTTGGCATTGGTGCACTATGTGTTAAAGGTAAAAATTATTCAAATAAGATTTATTTTTAATGATTTATATAAATACATGATAGAAAAAATGCAAGAAAAGTGATCAACGTTTAATTGTGACCATTTGTATTCAAATTTTTGAATTTATAAAGACCAGTGTCTAGTTTTTGAGCCATATCTTTTGATCCAAGATAAATTTACTCATGTAGTAAAAATAGAGTTTTAATATGAATCCAAGTTTCATCTATATATATATATATTTAATTATTTTTAAGTATTTACAATTGAATATATTGAGGTCTAAAGTTGACTGTGTGTTTGACTTTATTCTACAAGTGACCTGAGAAGGATATTAGAGCTTATTTTGATGTTATTTTGATATATTTTGTTGAACTAGATATTGGGGAGTATTGTAGACTCCATGAGTATTATTTTTGTGTATTATTAAGGTTATACCATTTATATATAGTATGAACAAAGCTTAATAAGTTGACTATGTATTCATTTATGATGTTCCTATACACCATGTTAGTGTTTGAGTTATTTGAGTAGATGTGGAGGTGAGAAAAGTTGATTGTGATAATTTGAGGATGTTAATGGGACATAAGGATTGGTCATATGTTATTTTTTTCTTAATGAATTTTTAAATGGGTGAATAGGTCTCCATAAGAACTATGATAGCTACAAGAGCCTAATTGAAAGGTGTAGCTGCTTAAGGGTGACCCATGGGTACTATGACCAACCTATATAAAGGGTATTGAGATGTGTCATGATGAGATATATGGATTAAGGATTAAGGTATGCCTTTTAAGTGAACAATATGGTGATAATCATGAATACTCTATATATAGTGAAATCAAAGATGATGATTTATAGACTAATGAGAGACTTATGTGTGGAATTTGCATTTTGTGAGAATAGAGTTATGAAGCAAAGGAATGGGTAGGTTCCCAATGGATTTGTTTAAGATAATAATATATTGAGGACTATTTGTATGACATGTAGGTCATAATTCTATTGGTATAATAGTGATCTTGTAGATTGAGTGTGAGTGAAGGTGAAGAGTGATAAACAGAGGTCCATCATTAGGTGTTGTAGACATCATTCCAAAGGTGTATATGTTCATAGATTTTTTTGTGGAATCTCAACATTTAATGGGTTTGCATCCTCTTTTCAAGGTGAAACTTTCTAAAGGTATTGTTATTATGGTAACTCAACTAGACAAGTGTGGTAGCACCTTATGGGATTATAGTCTCACTAAATAAAGGATTATAGTTCCTTGATCAGTTGCATCTAGTCTAAATTTGTTATTTGTATTATAGGATAGTATTCCAATTGTAGGTTTCAGTGAGTTTTCTCCCCCAATATGGTTTCCCATGTATGTCATGTGTTATGTGCTTGATCTTGCATTATGTCTCTTATGAATGATGTGTATACTTCATGAATGTAGGTATGTATTGATTAAGAGTTTAATATATTTGGAATTGAAGTTGGATTATATGGGCTCACTAATTCAACCCCCCTCTTAGTGATTATACCTCTAATACAAATCCCTAAATTAGTTGTGAATCAATCTCAACTTATATGGCCAAAGGCATTATTGGGAAATTTTCAAGGAAGAAGACCCAAAATTAACAATTTTTAGAGAATGGGCTAATAGATAGTGGAATCCCAAATGTCAAGTAGATATTTAAATCATGATTAAGGATTTTTTTCTTATTTCCTTCTCTAATTGTGTGTAATGTTCAAATGATCTGATAGGAGGCCCCTAATTACTATGTAAAACTATTTTCTCTTAAAAATTAAATCTAGGTATGAATCTTGACAAGGAAAACTTTAATCAAATTATTATTTGGTTTTAATATTCTAGGTTTATTATAATTTTGAGAAGAGGAGGTCTTAATGGGTATTTCAACTAATTTAGTCAGTTTCTCTCCCTTCATCTAGTTACTAAATCTAGGAGATGTCTTTTGTATTCTAAGTTTATGTAAATTATTTTTTGAAAAATGAGTTGCCTTCCTATATTAAGTTGGTGTAAAAATATGGATAAAGACTTCAAATGATATATTATGAAAATATACCTTCCTATATGAGGTAATAAAAATAACATAAAAATCATGTTGAGGTAACAAATATGGTGGAGGAGCAAGTGTTGATAGGGATAAAGGATGGAAAGTCTATTAGTTTTGTAGACCATGATTAGATCCCTCATGGGGATGGCGAGGTTTCATTGAGACATAAATTATGTATAATAATTAAGTTACTAGAGATATGGAGCATAAATAGATCAAAATATTAAGGTTAAGGACCAAGATCAACAATAAAGAGGATCTAAAATGATAGACACTAGGAGTGCTGAGTTTTAACCCAAAAATCAAGTCATGATGTATGATATAGATGTAATAAATATGAAAAATATATAATTTTTGATAGATATATACATCAATAATATGTTACAAGTTAGTGGATAGGGATAGTGATGCTACCCTTAATGGTGATAAGGAGGAGAACAAATGGAATTTAGTGTCCTATGTTAGCAAAGGTATAAAGACTTGTCATTGTTAGAGAAAATATATATATTAGTGTCAAAAAGGATAATAATAGTCATAGGATAATAATATTCAAAATTTAATTTGAATATCTTTTATAGGCAAAAGTGATAATAAGGAGAAGACAAGCCATTATTAAATTAAAAAATCTATCTTTCATGGCTTCATCTCAATTTTAGTTTTTCATTCATTATCTTGTTCATTAATTTCATCATATTTAGCTACTTTGTATAATTTTAATATAGTTATATCTATATTATTTCCACCAAATTATGATTAACAATAGTGTCCCTCTCAAATAAAAATAGGTGACTCACCTCAAGACACCTAAAAATAGACCCTAATAAATCAGGTTTTTAAAAATTTACTCAATTACAAATGAATTTGAGGTGATATACCTAACTAATCCTAACTAATCTCCATAGTCTCTCAGTCAGAGTCATTTCTCTTCTATCATTTTTAGTTTATCATTCATTATATTTTTCATTAATTATATCATATTTGGTTGATTTGTATCATTTTAATCTAGTTATATCTATATTATTTCCACTAAACTCTTATTAAAAATGGTGTCTCTCTTGGATAAAAATAGGTATCTCACCTTGAGACACTTAAATAATAGGCCCTAATAAATCAACAAATTTACTCAATTATAAAATAATTTGAATTAATCTACCTAACTACTCCTAACTAATCTCGACATCCTATCAGTTGGAGTCCTCTCTCTTCTGTCAGTGATAGTTTATCATTCATTATCTTGTTCATTAATTCCATCATATTTTGTTGATTTGTAGAATTTTTAATCCAGTTATATCTATATTATTTCCACAAAATTACTATTAATAATGTTATTTATTTTGGATAAAAATAGGTGTCTCACATCAAGACACTTAAATAATAGGACCTAATAAATCAAGTTTTTACAAATTTACTCAATTAAAACAATACATTGCATCGAGTAACCTTAATCTTCTTAATCATACCCAAAATTTAATTCCTCTCCACATTTAAATTCATTGTTATGCATTCCATTTTATATGGCATTCTCTTAGTTATAAATATGCTTCATTCTTCACAGTGTACCCAAAATTGATTAGGTAATCTCCTTATTCTTAGGGAAAACCATAGAAGAAATATCTTAGAGAAAAAATAGACTCTTTTCACCTCAATCATGGACTTTTCATTGGATCTTAGCACATTCCAATAATTTATATCAACCTGTACAATCTAGTTATAAAATATCCTTCTAACCAATATTTTCACATAGAACATAAGGCTAATAGGATACATAGTCACATGATTCTTTGTAACTTCTATAATGAGTCACTCATATGCATAATTAATTTTAAAATAAAAAGTTAATACATTACCAAAAAATTATTGTATGTATAATCTTTGTGGACACCTACCATATGCATATCTTATCTAACCTTCCACCTACTATTTAGATGCATATAAGTTGTATTATATGCATGCATCAATGGTGTAGCTGAGACCATCCTTTACATATTATTTTCATTAATGAGATTCACTTGACTCTTTCCACTCAATCTCTTTCACTCACTATTTCACATTTGTCACCTATAACAAGATAGTCTTCTCACTTGCATAGGGTCCCTTGACCAGTAGAGCATCTTAGATATGGAATGTTCACTTTTCATGCCTTCCACTTAATAACCATCTTCCTCACCATATTATTAGCCTCTATAAAGACATCTTCCACCTTCACATCCTCCATCTTCATTGTCATCTTTTTTCTAACTAAGAAATATATGTGGAAAGGGTAGTCATGGCATGATAAAAGTTATGAAAACAGATTTATTTTCATCTCATTTACTTTTATAATCTATTGTACACCATGATAGTGAAACTTCCCTTCTCCACATTACCCACACAAGGAAACTATATCATCCATGAAGATGATAGAATGAATAAAATCCTAGGTTGTCTATCTTATCTGAAACTATGATAGAGAAATATATTTAACACTATCATTTAAGATGTTATAAACTTGTTATTATTATTTTTGATAAAGTTATTACTTAGATTTGAATCATCCCAATATCCACACCAATATTTACAAAAGTTTGGTGGCAATAATAATAGTATATTTAAAATCTATTGATAATAAATGATGAAAATTAATAGAAATGTGAATAATAATAATAAATTATAAACCTGGAACAAAGCCATGAAATATATATTTTATTCGAATAATTACCTACCTTATCCTCCTCCTCACATTTAACTATAAAGGCTCTTCAAATTCCCTTTTGATTCTTATTCTACTATGAATCTTTGATTCTTTTTTGACAACAATATATTTATTTTCTCTAAAAATGAAAAGTATCTATACCCTTTCTAACATCCTATATGAAAATTTAATCCAAGAATATATCACATCCTAGTGATAGATTGACTAACAATGCCAAATTTAAGGAGATGGTTAGTTCTAGATCTTGATACTTAGGGGTTAAATGAAAGTGAGTTTTGATTTTGAGAAGGAAGGAATAAGTTGGTTCATGAAATTAAATAATAGTTATGTTTAATGGTTTACTACAAGATCATTGATTGTACTTATAGACTTAGTTGATGGAAGATTGAGGGATAGTTTAAAGGTTGACAATTTATTTGATGACAACTGATGTTTTGACCTTAGTTTACTACAGGCAAAGATTATTTATGTGAACTTAATTTTTATATATTTTTATCCATTGTATAATGTTAAGTCACCTTTCACATCTTGTACTTTTACCCTTACATAAAAAAATAAAATTTATTTGACAATTTTGGCTTCTAATACTCCACATAGTTATAATATCCTGTATTGATAATATAAGTACATGACCAAGTAAATAGATGAAAAATTATGTTTATAATATGAAAATTTTCAAATTAATTTCCTTTACACATTAATTTAATGTAAAGTAAATTAATTTTTTTTTACTTGTTTAAAATAAAAAGTAACATTTTTCAACATGATTAGGTTTAATTTTTTAACGTTAAAAATTACTAAAATAAAGTATCAGTAAAAACTTACTTCAAGAATCAAATGAAAATTGAAAAATAATATATAACATTTTTCAATATGATTAGAATCTTAAAAAATTTCAAATTAATTTACTTTACACATTAATTTAATGTAAAGTAAATTAATTTAATTTTACTTGTTAAAAATAAAAAGTAACATACATATACATACCTAATGTATATGTATGCTACTTTAATAATTAATCAGTGTATAGATGATCATTATGAGGATAATATAATCAAATTCTCAATAATATATTTCTCAAATTCCATATCGATAGAAATTAATTTGAAAATTTTCAAATTAATTTACTTTACACATTAATTTAATGTAAAGTAAATTATTATTTTTTTACTTGTTAAAAATAAAAAGTAACATTTTTCAATACGATTAAATTAACCCTCTAGGAATAAAGATATGTGTTAATAAATCATCATCATCATCATCATCATCATTTATATATATATATATATATATATATATATATATATATATATATATATATATATATATATATAAGTATTAAGGTATTAATACTTAATATATTTTTGTTAATTTTGAATTTATCAACCTCTTGTATAAAGACTTTACATTAATTAATTTAATGTAAAGTAAATTAATTTTTTTATACTTGTTAAAAATAAAAAGTAACATTTTTCAATACGATTAGGCATTGATAATATTTTTCAATGCTTAATCGTATTGAAAAATGTTACTTTTTATTTTTCAATTTTCATTTGTTTCTTGAAGTATGTTTTTACTGATACTTTATTTTAGTAATTTTTAACATTAAAAAATTAAATTTAATGTTAAAAATTAAATTTAACATTAATTTAATTTTTCAATTAATTAATGTTAAATTAATTTAATTTTTCAATTAAATGAATTTAACATTAATTTAATTGATATAAACTACCTAAGGGATGTTTTATCTACTATGATTTGTATATGAAGTATATACTCACTTATATATATGTATATTAATACATTATCACTCTGTTTCTTGAAGTATGTTTTTACTATACTTTATTTTAGTAATTTTTAACATAAAAAAATTAAATTTGATGTTAAAAATTAAATTTAACATTAATTTAATTTTTCAATTAATTAATGTTAAATTAAGTTAATTTAAATATGTTTTTACTGATACTTTATTTTAGTAATTTTTAACATTAAAAAATTAAATTTAATGTTAAAAATTAAATTTAACATTAATTTAATTTTTCAATTAAATTAATGTTAAATTAATTTAATTGAAAAATTAAATTAATTTAACTTTAATTAATTGAAAAATTAAATTAATGTTAAATTTAATTTAATGTAAAGTAAATTAATGTTTTTTTACTTGTTAAAAATAAAAAGTAACATTTCTCAATACGATTAGGCATTGATAACATTTTTCAATGCCTAATCATATTGAAAAATGTTACTTTTTATTTTTCAATTTTCATTTGTTTCTTGAAGTATGTTTTTACTGATACTTTATTTTAGTAATTTTTAACATTAAAAAATTAAATTTAATGTTAAAAATTAAATTTAACATTAATTTAATTTTTCAATTAATTAATGTTAAATTAATTTAATTGATATAAACTATTTAAGGGATGTATTATCTATTATGATTCGTATATGAGGTATATACTCACTTGTCTATATGTATATTAATACATTATCACTCTTTGTTTCTTGAAGTATGTTTTTACTGATACTTTATTTTAGTAATTTTTAACATAAAAAAATTAAATTTAATGTTAAAAATTAAATTTAACATTAATTTAATTTTTCAATTAATTAATGTTAAATTAAGTTAATTTAATTATGTTTTTACTGATACTTTATTTTAGTAATTTTTAACATTAAAAAATTAAATTTAATGTTAAAAATTAAATTTAACATTAATTTAATTTTTCAATTAAATTAATGTTAAATTAATTTAATTGAAAAATTAAATTAATTTAACATTAATTAATTGAAAAATTAAATTAATGTTAAATTTAATTTAATGTAAAGTAAATTAATTTTTTTTTAATTGTTAAAAATAAAAAGTAACATTTGTCAATACGATTAGGCATTGATAACATTTTTCAATGCCTAATTGTATTGAAAAATGTTACTTTTTATTTTTCAATTTTCATTTGTTTCTTGAAGTATGTTTTCAGTGATACTTTATTTTAGTAATTTTTAACATTAAAAATAAAAAGTAACATTAAATTTAATTTTTTAATGTTAAAAATTACTAAAATAAATGCTTAATTGTATTGAAAAATGTTACTTTTTATTTTTCAATTTTCATTTGTTTCTTGAAGTATGTTTTTAATGATACTTTATTTTAGTAATTTTTAACATTAAAAAATTAAATTTAATGTTAAAAATTAAATTTAACATTAATTTAATTTTTCAATTAAATTAATTTAATTATAAAAAGTAACATTTTTCAATACGATTAGGCATTGAAAAATGTTATCAATGCCTAATCGTATTGAAAAATGTTACTTTTTATAAATAAATTAATTTAATTGAAAAATTAAATTAATGTTAAATTTAATTTTTAACATTAAATTTAATTTTTTAATGTTAAAAATTACTAAAATAAAGTATCATTAAAAACATACTTCAAGAAACAAATGAAAAATAAAAAGTAACATTTTTCAATACGATTAGGCATTGAAAAATGTTATCAATGCCTAATCGTATTGAAAATGTTATTTTTTATTTTTAGCAAGTAAAAAAAAATTATTTTACTTTACATTAAATTAATGTAAAGTAAATTAATAAAGTATTAACTAAGATAGTATATTAGTTAATATACTATCTTATGGGTCATGTAATATAGTTGACTATTTAATTTATATATAGTTTGACAATATGTGTGTGATATAGGGGACTATGGTGATCATCATAGCATAGTAAATATTGTTCATATACATATAGTTCTTATTGAGAGTATAACTATGATGATCACCATAGTCCCCTATATCACACACCTATATCACACACATATTGTCAGACTATATATAAATTAAATAGTCAACTATATTACATGACCCATAAGATAGTATATTAACTAATATACTATCTTAGTTAATACCTTATACTTATAGGTAGAAGGTATTTGAAAACCTATAATCAGTAGTTATGATACCATAACTACTAAGTAGTTATGGTATCATAACTACTTAGTTGAATTAACTATATTTATGGCTATATAGTTAAGACCATTAACTATATAACCATAAATATAAATAATAATATATATCTATATTATTATTTATATTTAAGCTAACATTAACTATATATGTTATATCTACATTATATTGACTTAAGGAATTAGTTAATCATAATAGTTATAAGATATTATAATATATATGGTTACTTTTCATAATAATTTATAATTGATAAATACATGATCATATGTAATTATGAATTTACTAAAGTAATTAAAGACTGAGGCATTATGGTATGAGTTAACCTATATGTTTATCTCATGGATTTCTTGGGCCATCCATATGATATGTCATTTAGCTATGTCAATACCTAAGACTATATTATATGTTATGATGGATAAAGTATATATAATTATATATATATACCACATATTTGATATAAATAGCCTAAGATATATACTATTATGAGCCAAGTTATCTTATATATGATGTGGTCATTTTATTAAATATTATAACTATATTGATGACATGGTAATTATCTATTAATTACCATGTCATCAAAAGGAGATATAATATCACATTGGAGGATGTTTTAATTACCATAATGAGGTATTATAACCTTAAGTAATTATATGTTTGAACGAATTGTTATATAGAAATATGTAAGGATCATGATATGGGAGGATTATGATATCCATGCATGAAGTACCTTAGATAATATATACATTATACTTAATGGTCCCATAAAATTATTCTTATATATTAATATGACATACTAGCTAATAAGGTTACACCTATGTAGTCACTATTTTATATACTTATAGGTGTCTTATTAATTACACATATACATAATTAGACATTTATATTAACCATTAAATTATAAAATATATTGGTTAATATAAATGTCTAATTAGTTATATCTTAGCACTTTTGAATATACTATAAATACTTAGGGTTATATATTTATAGATTAATCCAAGTTATCACCATGATGTATATTATCACTTTATATAAGATATATATAATATTTCATAATATTTCATCAGATATAGAAACATTTGAACTTAAATAAATAATGATATATTAACTATCATGTAAATTAATGGTTCAATATGTATTAATCATATAGTGTATATTCTAACCATATTAGTTGGGTGATATTTGAATAGTTTACATTATAAACATATTATCACTAATAATCCAATCTTTACACATCTCTATGGTATATATCTAATCATTATATATATTTAAATATGAAACACTATTGATTATTAGTGTGTTCATATGTGATATAAACTACCTAAGAGATGTATTATCTACTATGATTCGTATATGAGGTATATACTCACTTGTATATATGTATATTAATACATTATCACTCTTTGTTTCTTGAAGTATGTTTTTATACTTTATTTTAGTAATTTTTAACATTAAAAAATTAAATTTAATGTTAAAAATTAAATTTAACATTAATTTAATTTTTCAAAAAAATTAATGTTAAATTAATTTAATTGAAAAATTAAAATAATTTAACATTAATTAATTGAAAAATTAAATTAATGTTAAATTTAATTTTTAACATTAAATTTAATTTTTTAATGTTTAAAATTACTAAAATAAAATAACAAAGAGTGATAATGTATTAATATACATATATACAAGTGAGTATATACCTCATATATGAATCATAGTAGATAATATGTAATAAAAAATAACCTAATTCTCTCACACACAATCCTTTATTCATACTTTAATAATGTTACTATGAAATGTTCATTGAACTTACAAGTTATTATAATTATATAAGTTATGTTCATTATTTAAGTATATTATGACATTTCATAGCATTATGAAATGATTAGAGTCATATGTAATAATATATCATATATATCATTATGTACCAATACACTAGTTATCAATTAATTTAGACTATAATTTTATATATATATATATATATATATATATATATATATAAATATAATACTCAGAGGATAAATTATTCAAGAGCAATAACTATAGTTATCAATATAGTTAAGCTAACTTCATTAAATATATATTCTCATAATATATTTATGAGAATATATACATATAGTATATTCCCATAATATCATGTGGATACTATAGTTATATTAATTTTATGATGATATGTAAAACACATAACATATCATTAATAATTGATGATATTTACTTAAACTTATGTATACTTATATACGCACACACACATATAATATATACCAAGTATTATATATAAAATATAAAATAAACTGAAAATATAGGTCTAAGCCTTATAAGCCTCATTGTCATGCTTATTATGTATAGTTTAATATCATCTAGAAATTATTTCTAAGGCAATATATATCATAATCATATAAATTAATAAGTTTAAGGATATGCATATATAATTATAATTACGTATTAGTGATAATATGTAATTATATTATCATAATTACAATCATCTATAAATATATAGTTTAACATAATCATTATTATGTTAAACTATTTTGTATATAACATAATTTCTTAGATAAGTATGATAATATAAGTTAAGTGGCAAGTCTATGTTATATAGAATTGAGTTTATAATACATAGTATTATAAACTTAATTAGTCATATATATAATCACTCTTATAGATTATTTATGTGAACTTAATTTTTATATATTTTTATCCATTGTATAATGTTAAGGCACCTTTCACATCTTGTACTTTTACCTTTACATAAAAAAGTAAAATTTATTTGACAATTTTGGCTTCTAATACTCCACATAGTTATAATATCCTGTATTGATAATATAAGTACATGACCCAGTACATAGATGAATAATTATGTTTATAATATGAAAATTTTCAAATTAATTTACTTTACACATTAATTTAATGTAAAGTAAATTAATTTTTTTTTAATTGTTAAAAATAAAAAGTAACATTTTTCAATACGATTAGGTTTAATTTTTTAATATTAAAAATTACTAAAATAAAGTATCAGTAAAAACATACTTCAAGAATCAAATGAAAATTGAAAAATAATATATAACATTTTTCAATATGATTAGAATCTTAAAAAAATTCAAATTAATTTACTTTACACATTAATTTAATGTAAAGTAAGTTAATTTAGTTTTACTTGTTAAAAATAAAAAGTAACATACATATACATACCTAATGTATATGTATGTTACTTTAATAATTAATCAGTGTATTAGATGATCATTATGAGGATAATATAATCAAATTCTCAATAATATATTTTTCAAATTTCATATCGATAGTATAACTCTGATATTAAATTAATTTGAAAATTTTCAAATTAATTTACTTTACACATTAATTTAATGTAAAGTAAATTAATTTTTTTGTACTTGTTAAAAATAAAAAGTAACATTTTTAATACGATTAAATTTAATTTTTTAATGTTAAAAATTACTAAAATAAAGTATCAGTAAAAACATACTTCAAGAATCAAATGAAAATTGAAAAATAATATATAACATTTTTCAATACGATTAGAATCTTAAAAAGAAATAATAATGAAAGAGTTAGTGGGATGATATTAATAGTACCATTTAATGTGTTATATATTATTCTTGAAGTATGTTTTTACTGATACTTTATTTTAGTAATTTTTAACATAAAAAAATTAAATTTAATGTTAAAAATTAAATTTAACATTAAATTTATTTTTTAACAATTAAATTTAATTAATTATATATTAATTAATTGATAATGGACCACTGATTATCACTCTTCAGTGGTCCATCAACTACTGAAATGAATATATTATGTGACAACTAGATGTTTTGACCTTAGTTTACTACAGGCAAAGATTATTTATGTGAACTTAATTTTTATATATTTTTATCCATTGTATAATGTTAAGGCACCTTTCACATCTTGTACTTTTACCCTTACATAAAAAAGTAAAATTTATTTGACAATTTTGGCTTCTAATACTCCACATATTTATAATATCATGTATTGATAATATAAGTACATGACCAAGTAGATAGATGAATAATTATGTTTATAATATGAAAATTTTCAAATTAATTTACTTTACACATTAATTTAATGTAAAGTAAATTATTTTTTTTTTAAATTTTTAAAAATAAAAAGTAACATTTTTCAATACGATTAGGCATTGATAACATTTTTCAATGCCTAATCATATTGAAAAATGTTACTTTTTATTTTTCAATTTTCATTTGTTTCTTGAAGTATGTTTTTACTGATACTTTATTTTAGTAATTTTTAACATTAAAAAATTAAATTTAATGTTAAAAATTAAATTTAACATTAATTTAATTTTTCAATTAAATTAAATTTTTTAATGCTAAAAATTACTAAAATAAAGTATCAGTAAAAACATACTTCAAGAAACAAATGAAAATTGAAAAATAAAAATTAACATTTTTCAATATGATTAGGCATTGAAAAATGTTATAAATGCCTAATCGTATTGAAAAATGTTGGTCAAATTATACACAACGGTCATAATTAACCCTCTAGGAATAAAGATATGTGTTAATAAATCATCATAATTAATATATATATATATATATATATATATATATATATATATATATATATATATATAATACCTTAATACATAAGTATTAAGGTATTAATACTTAATATATTTTTGTTAATTTTGACTTTATCCATCTCTTTTATAAAGACTTTACATTAATTAATTTAATGTAAAGTAAATTAATTTTGTAACATTTTTCAATGCCTAATCGTATTGAAAAATGTTACTTTTTATTTTTCAATTTTCATTTGATTCTTGAAGTATGTTTTTACTGATACTTTATTTTAGTAATTTTTAACATTAAAAAATTAAATTTAATGTTAAAAATTAAATTTAACTTTAATTTTATTTTTCAATTAATTAATGTTAAATTAATTTAATTTTTCAATTAAATTAATTTTTAAATTAAATTAATTTAACATTAATTTAATTGAAAAATTAAATTAATGTTAAATTTAATTTTTAACATTAAATTAAATTTTTTAATGTTAAAAATTACTAAAATAAAGTATCAGTAAAAACATACTTCAAGAAACAAATGAAAATTGAAAAATAAAAAGTAACATTTTTCAATACGATTCCAATCTTAATCTAATCCTTTACCCATATAATTTTATTTTCTAATTAAAAAAATTAAATTACTTGACTTATATATATAAATACCTATTTTTATAATATAAACTTCCCTAATATATTTTATTCTACCACAATTATAAAGCCATCAAAAATAAGATAGGAAGTATTAGTAAAACATCATCTTAGTCACCAATATCTATCTAATTTGAATGCTATATTGGTGAGAATTTGAATACAATGAAGTAAATGTGTACATATATGCATAACACTAATCCATGTAGAATATAGCCTAAATTTTTTCTTAAAGTAAATAATAAAATATAGTTTTAAACAAAGTTTTCTCACTAATAATATTTACAAATAAACATATAATTATCAAATGTTATTAGATGAGCTCATAGACATGAATACATATTTAGTTTTTTATTTGATAGGGTAAATACTTTTTAAACTGGAGCTATGAATTGGGAGAGTGAATATTTTGACGACTGGACCCACATCTAGGTACAACAAAGAGGGTGGTGGATCCCTCTAACTACCAAGTGTAGCATCAAGGGTTTGACTCCCCCAACTAACAAAAAGAGAAGTAGAGGTACCCATGACCTTGGAGAGACTAGAAAACAAGAGGGTTTTAACAATTCCCACAACTAGGAATTTTAGGGATCATGTAACCTATGAGTACAATAAAGAGGTTTTGAAGGCTCCCTCAACCTTTAGAAAGTGGAGAAAAGATCCCATGACCAAGGTAAGATAAGATAACATGAAGGTTTGAAGGCCCCCTCAACCTTTAAAAAGTGGAGTTAAGGTCCCATGACCAGTGTAAGATGAAATAAATTTGAGGGTTGTAAGGACTCCCACAACCAAGGGTTTTAAGGGTCCTATAACCTGTAGTACATAAAGGTGAAGCTAAAAAGTGAATATCAAAGAGTAGTCACCTTATGTTGTGAATTCTCTGAGGGTAATTCACACTAAGAGAGCCACCCGTGATGGGGGTCTTTTACCAATAGGATATTTTGCATGGCCAACATATAATATAGTTATAGCAAGTGGATTCATCTTCTCACTAAGATTCTTAGACTATAAAATCATAATCAGTATTAGGTTACAAAACAAAAGTTCAATATAAATATGAGGTCTTCCACCTCCTGATCCATCCATCCATCTTTTGCATAGCTGAGTCATAAATAGAGTATTAATCTTCCCAAAAATATCCACCATTTTTATAAAGTAGAGTAGTGAGGGTTTTAAGGTACCCATAACCAAGGGTTTTAAGGATCCTGTAACCTTGATGAAACCAAAATGCTTCACAATAATAAATTTGAAAGGTATGACATCCTTTGCCATGTCATTCTTGAGGACACTACTAAGTAGAGTAAATTTTAGAAAAGAAAGTCCTCTATCATCTGAGTCTTCCACCTAACCACCACATAGCCAAAACATTTCCTTAATAAACCAAAAGTGGACTCCTCTAACATCCATGTTTGAATAGTAAAAGATGGATATCATTGATTAAGGTCCATCTAAATTTTGATGCCATCCATCCATAGAATAAATCACTTTAAAATAGGCCCATAATCTAGCAATACTAAGGTGGGAACCTCTAATATCCACCCCATCAACATTGCACACTATAAGGTTTACCAAATGGTGAGGTCCTCCATTTTTAGGGTCTCTCATGTAGCCTCCATACAACAATAATACAATGAGAAGGTTTACCATCCCTCTAAGATTTATAGTCTAGTGAATCACAATAAGAAATAATGCAAAACATAAGTTTATTTGTAAAAGGAGGTTTTCGGCCTCCTGGGTCATCTTCATATCTTCTACATAGCTAGGTCACAACTAGTGGATTGATCTTTCTACCAAAATCTAAAGTATTTACAAATAAAATCAATAGAGTTTTAAGTCTCCCATAATCTCTTAGAATAGTGAGGCTAATAACACTACTAGATGGAAGACATTCAAAAGAGAAGGTCTTCTACCACCTGATTCATCCATCCAACCATTGCATAGCCAAGTCATAGTGGGTGGTTTTTTCCTCCCACTAAGATTCCCAAATAGAATATAACATAACACACTCCCCAAATAAACTTCATCTAAAACTAGACTGAGACCATGGGACCCTAGTTATTTGATAGAACCAAGGGTGGACTCCTCTAACATCCATCCTTGAATAGCTAAAGAGAAAAAAGAAGAGCTACGTCCTTCATTTTCCAATCAAGAGAGAAAGGTTAGAGCATGGATTCCTCTAATATCTAAGCCACTAAATAATCTATAAGAGTGGGTTCCTCTAATACCCTTCTTACACCAAAATAGTAATCTGGGGTGGGTTCTTCCATCATCCACCCATACCAAGGTCAATAAAAAAATAGCCTTGTTGTGAAAGACCACCAAACTAGAGTAGATCCAACTTCCTCTCTTGATATGAAATAATGTGAGCCCAAATGATGCATAAGTTAAAAACCCATCAAGTTATATGACCCCATCATCACTCCCCCATTCAAATAATAGGGTAATATAAGGGGGTAGAGACTTACCCAAACCTATAAGGTAGGTTTAGCACAAGTCATCAAAATAAATCCATTCTACTTGGTTCTTTTCATAAGTGAGATATATCACCCAAAAAATGTGAGAGCTGTGAGGACTTATAATGGTTACCAAATAGCCTACCATATATCCAGACAAAATTTTCCCAGTCATAACTAACTATCGACCAAGGAAAAGCTAGGTGGAGGCCATCATGCATTCCAAGAACCCATTAGTTACCATTGACATAGGTTAAAGTGTTTTTGAAATCCTTTTGATCCACTTCTTGTGAATGATCTATGTTGTATTTCTCAAGATTCTCAATGCCATTACACTCTTTCTCATTGTCATTCAAACCCCGTACAAGGCTCAGCTCTATTGCTGTACATACTATCAAGGGTCCATCATAACTTTTTTACAACTTCACCCAATCCTAATCAACATCTTCCTCACCATCTCCTTTGCTTTCCTCCTCACCTGAGACTTCCCATGCTCCCACTAGTTTGAAATTTTCTTGCCTTTGCCCTCCCGCTCGATGCCATCTCCATCTCAATATCTCATTTTCAAAGTGATTTAGTAAGTAGGGAAGCAAAAAATAATTATTGAAATTAGAAATTTATATTGGACAATAAATGATATTCTAATTATCTCTATTTTGAGAAACACTATTTAAAAAATCTAAGTGTCTCCAAACCCTTGAACAAAAAAATGGCATTTCTAGGAAAATCATGATAACCAAGTGTATATAATAATATATACACACATACAATGTTACAACAATAAAATTCATCTAGAAAAAACTAAAAAATCAAGTAATGATAATATCATTTAAAAAAAATCTGATACTAAACGTATTCCCATAAAATTACACCAAGTGCATGATTAAGAATATATATTAATACTTATTTTTAGAATAGTAAATGTTCTAACTTATTGCATCTAACCTCAAGTATGAATCTCTAAATCACATTACATAATATATAACTATCTTATTTGTAAATCCAAACATTATGATTATATTATTTTGAATCAATTACATGACTACTTGATGAGTTTTCCTTCTTTTGGGGATAAACTTAACCCACTTTATGATGTAATATGTAGCCACCAAAATTGAATTATATCTATTAGTATAATTTCTATATTTCTTTCCACAAAATCCATTCTATATTGTTGAAAATGGACTTATACAACATCTAGTATAATTAGAAGAGTTCTTGATTCTTTTATTCTCCTATAAAATATATGACAAGAATCACACCTTCTAACCATTAATGTTACATCCTTGATAATATTAGGCCATTAATACCTTTCCATAATAATATTACGACTAATAATTTAATATGTGTAATTTAGTTCACATAATCAACCTTGTAATTTCAACATGACTTTTTTTTATTTATCCTCATTATCAATCCTTTATGCTCCCTCTAGGCTAATCAATTGTGTATGATAACATACTTTTTTATGCTTAATTTAAAGATGTCATTTTTTTAATTATTTAGTTTTGGAGGAGATGGTATTCTAAAATCCTCAAAAGATTCAATCAAATCCCATGCTCTATGTTTGTAACTTTTTAGATATGATAACTTACATTAGTATTTATTTATGACCTAATAGACTACCAACTCTGAATCACCCTAATTTAGTAGTTATTTGACATTATTTCTAGAGAAAAATATAATACAAATATTAGTGTTTTATAGTTTTCTCTATTATTGGTGCAAGGGAATAAGTGTTTATATTATGATAGGCATTTATTGCCTTATGGTTCTACCAATTCAAAATTGACACCTGATCCTTGTTTGGATGATGTACCATCAGAGTGAAGGGTGCACAACTAAGAAGGTCCCTAGACTTCTTGTTATTACATTTCATGTGTAACAAGCCCATTAGTTTAGACATAGAATTATGTGATTTGTTTTTTAATTAAACATATATACCATAAATAGATTACACCTGAGAATCTAAATAGAGATCACATATATATTCAAGTGATAACAATAAGTATACAAATTACATCTTACATCATAGATCTACAATGTCATGAGGATGCTACATAAAATGAATATAGAAAGTAATACAACTCAGCCACGATTGATGCAACTCTATACTCTACACTACCAATATAAAATAATAGGTAATTATAATTTTTCATGACAATAATTAATAATAATATTTAAACTAATACAATGTAAATAATTTAGATACCCGACTTCTTAGACTCTCTAGTATCTATGACAATCTCAAGTGTCATCTGAATATTAGTACTACTATGGGGAGGGAAAGCATCATCCAATCACTTTACCACATCAACCATGGACTAATGATCCTCCATACTAATCCCATCAAGAAATGGCCCTCCCTTCATAGATGAGTAGATAGTGATGGTGTGGGAATCCGGAGAGACTAACCATTACCCATGTGCTATATGATTCTAAACTAAACATGTAGTGTATCATATAAATCCATTATATTGTAAGATATTTCACTAACATGTGAACCATACTTATGAATTGATAATTTCTCACTAAACATAATTTTACCCAAATATTTTCAAATAATAAATGATAATGATCTAGATTAATCAATTTCATACACACCACTTGATCAGACTACATTCATTTAACATTACAATGCCAGTAAGCCAGTGAAGTCCATCTCACTCCTTACTCTACATCAAAAATGCAGATTAATCAAATACAATTCAGCCAGAAGATTCATCAACTTACATCTTATTAGCAAATTCATCACATGACATATTATACATAGGAGTAATAATATCATACATTAAGTCTATCTAATATAAACAAGAATCTTCCATTATATTATATCCCATACTATAAATAATGATTACAATTATACCACTTGGGTAACCATATAATTTAAATGTATAATTCAATCAATATAATTGGTTTCCAATTAATTACATCATATGGCATGCCATGCTATCACATTGTAGTGTTCTATGACTTAGCTACCAAATTTTCACAATCAATCATATGAAGTAGTCTCAAATACATGGAAACACAAGCATTACACAAGTAACTATATAAATAATAAGTTATCATTTCATGTAATACAATAATATACTAATACAACATTAACTAAAATTCCACGTTTTCATGCACACATATACAAATAGTTCCAAATGTAATAACACACACACACACACACACACACACACACACACACACACACACACACACACACACACACACACACACACACACACACACACACACACACACACACACACACATTCCATAGAAATAACTAATAGGTATACATTAAAACAAATAGATGCAAATTTAAGTTTTGGTATAATCACTATAGTAAGTACCACCTGGGTACAACATAATTTCCCACTGTAGTATCATATGATATCCCATATTATCATAGGTTCCTAACTATATAACAACATAGAAACCAAACTTATGATTTTCAAGACTCAACTAACTCATGCAAATAATAAAAAGTATAGATTAATAATTATACCACTCATACCACTCAGGTATACTGCATACCAACAACATGCATCACAATGCACCACTACACATTAAATATAAAAAAACATTTATAATAACACACTTATAGTGTGTATTGCACACAAGAATCCATTACTAAATACATATAAAAACAATA
>JARHVA010008733.1:95000-220000 GCA_037957365.1 Torreya grandis
TTAGATTTGTTGGGGTAGCAATGTTATTTAGAGGAGTAGACATTGAAAAGGTTTGATTATTATTTAGGTTATAATTTACCTTTTGGTATTTCTAGAAATCTTTAAATTCATTACATTTTTCTTCTAGTTCATTGTCATCTTATTCTAAGAATAAATACTCATGTGTTTCAAATATAATTACTGTGTTTGAAGATCCAACTTTTGGATGAAACTCTAGTGTATTATTCATCAAGTCTTTCCTTACCATTTCTCTTTGGATGACCCAAAACATTACAAAAAACTCCATGCATTCAAGTTCACCATGTTGTTATCTATTATGGACTCTACACCAATTGGGTAGAGCCATTTCTACTATGTTAATCTTTATTAACTTACTAGGATGTTGCTCTATATTATTATTAGGTCTATTATATCTTTAAAACCAAATATTTTATTTATTATTATGGTTACTATTCTAGATATTAATTTTTCCCATCTTCCTTTCCGTATTTAGTAAGTCATTTCTCAGGTTTTGGATCATTCTTTAGATGGAATTCAATTCTACTTTGGTAGAATTAACTCCTTGTATAATTGTATAATTAGGGGGAATTGAATGTTGATTATGTTGATGATTATTCATTTGTACATGGTTATTCATATAAACATAGCTCTGATATGGCACTTGATTCATTAAAGGAGGAAATGCATGTAATTGATTTTGATTGAAATCAAGGACATTTTGATTGACATAAGGGACTGGATTTAGAGATGGAAAACCAACATTGATATTCAAAATGCTAAGTATTTTAGGGTTTAGTTATTTATCAATTTTGATGGCATATTCATATGATAAATATTGAGTAGTGGAAACAATAGCTCTCCATAAGAACACCATAGTGATTGGGTCTAATTTTTTTTATACATCTCTAATGATAATTGTTCATCTAGTGTGTATTATGGGATAAGCCAAGAGTACATCTTATATAATCTATAATTGAAAGAGTGAATTACCTTATTAGGTTCCCTTTTCATGCTATTAAAATGTTGATATACTAGTCCAAGATTGGTAACTTTTATGAATTGGGCAAGAAATATTCTCTAAAATACATTCTAGGAAGTGATCGATTTATCTTGAAGGTTGAGATACCAATCATAGGTAGAATTTTTCAAGGTAAATGGAAAAATTTTGCATCCAAAATATTCATCACTAAAATTTATTAATCTTAATGTAGAATTAAAATACCTAATGTGTTCCTATAGAATTATTCGTCTTAAGGGGGAGAAGGAAGTTAGATATTTCTCTTGGGTTCTGGACAAATTATGCACATCTCTCAGGATGACAATGGTAGATCCAAATAACCAAGGATGTTGTTGGTATATAAGATTATTACTAGGATATATATTACTAACTAGAGATGGTATTATAGCTCTTGTTGTATTGGGAGAAATTGAGATCTAGGCCTTTTATGTACCAATAAGGGTGAAACTAATATATTGGTTTGAGCCCTTAGTTTGGTAACTCTCTTGGGTATATCTAGTGCAACTCAATGTAAAGAGTGATTTATCACTAGGGGAGGCACACAACTGGCCCTCCTTCTACTGAAGGATTTTATTTTTTTGATATGGTTCTTATGCACTAGCTAAATTTTCAATGAGGTAGCCTCTAATGTTTTAGGATCTCAATAGAGGTGAACTCCACTCTAGGGCATAAGTTGTAGGTATGGGTTAAACAACATTATGGTGGAATAGTAAGCAGAGCATGTAAGTTACTAACTAGGTTCACTTGTAGTGAAATCAATCCCAATAGATAAATAAAACCTAAAAGGGTGATATGGATGGTTGATACCTAATCTAGAGTAGGTATATCTTAGTCAAATAAACTTAAAAAGGAGGGAAGGGTAGAATAGAAAAGAAGGTTATGTGATCTCAAAATGTCACTTCCTAGGTTGGTTTCTTAGTGGACAAATGATCTCAAAACTAATTCTTACTACTTTTAGATGTTTCACACTTATAGGTAAACACATTTATGAAGTTTGAGGAGAAATGATACATGAAACTTGAGTGTCTTAGTTGAAGGTTACTTCGTTTAGATAACTCTTGCACACCCTTAATTAGAAGTTTACAAATCAAATAAAAAAGGCATCCAAGTTAGTTGTGGTACACAATTAGATAACTATACCAATATAAATAATTCATACACACTAATAAAAATAACATGGTTTTAAAATAATTACTAAACAAAAACTATAAACTTTCAATAGCATTTGAACATCTACAACTAGCATACCTTCGTTAAAACAATCATAATTTATCTATGGATTTCGCATAATTCAAATTAGCGTATTATATTAACCAAAAAAATAAAATTTAAATTCACATAATTGGAAGGAAAAAACACCAACATAACTATATAATAGTCAAAATTGACTTGTTATTATATTGATAAAATCTTTTGACCTTCTAGAATGCAAAATTACATAGTCATATAGACTTTGGTAAGGGACACCTCATCCTCCAAGTATATGTAAAATCATACTTATATGTTATAGTAAGAACCTCAATTCTAAATTTAGTCTCAAAATTTCATGTTTTGATTTATTTTTTCTAGTTACATTTGTATCAAAAAAAGTTAGCCTTTACAATACATGTGATGGGTGCTTGCTTACATCAATCCCAGAAAAAATTACATATATGTTCTAACTGTAAGTAAATTATGACTAAAATGTGTATGTATACATACAAAATTGAACTCAAAAATAGGGTTGATAGGGTGCTTGCATAGTTAATGAGGTTATTAAAGTCACTAAAGTGGATGCTTGCATTGAATGAGTTGATGCATTGGGATTCTTCTTTGATTTCAATGTCTGATATTGATTTTTTCTCATGTCATATTGATATATAATTATATACATGTTAAGAAGCAAATGAATATACACCTTATTCACTTACTCCAAAATCCTTCCATGATTATCTTTGGAAGTCTTGAAGTTAGATCTAAATATCTCAACTTCAGTGACTTTATTTCTATAAAAACTGAGCTTTACCTCTGTCTTCTATGGTCTTCCTCTAGAGGTCCTATTTGTAATTATTTGAAGCTTTTTGTAAAATCTGATCAAAATTGGACCTATTAATAAGTCTTCATGTTGAGTCCTTGCCTTGAGAAAGCTTTGACTCATCCAAAATTTTCTAGGAGCGAGTCTCATGTTCTGAATACTTCAACATTACTAAATTAGATACCTTAACCTATTATCTAGCCACTTGTGTTCTATTGACCACCAAGTTGAGGGAATTGGTAGCCTCTAATGGTTCCATCAGGTTCAATTGTCCATAAGACTTACCAATTGTAAAAATAATAATAGAATTTAAGTTTATTTTAATATATCTTCAAATAACTCAACAATTTAGTGGTCTCTACTATGTGGGGCAACAATTCTGCCCTCATTGAACTAATGGACTCTAGGGTACACTAAAATATGATTTTTTCATGTTAGACATCCATTTCAATTTGTGCTAGATGTGATAATTTGATGCTATTCTCTTAATTTCTATAGTTATTATCCTATCTCTCTTCGTGCCATTCATATTCCCTCATGTATTTATACTATGAAATATTTATTTGTTTTCATATAGGATTTTAAATCTTATATATAGGTGGATTTCACTAGTTTCCTATCTTTTGTCTTTGTTAGGGTGAACATTTCTTCTCTTTCTTATATAATGACTATTCTACCAGTGTCATCTTCTAGTTTTCTCTTCCTCACCATATGCACATTTCCTATAAATTACTCAAAATCCATAGTCACATTGGGAAGTTCAATAGTCATAATATTAGATATCTTTTATACCATTGATTGCATGTTTGTTACCCATTACAGGAGGACTAGATAGGTTGGGTCCATGGGTTGACTATTTGAAGTTGTAGTCTCACCCATTATCTCACTTGATGTTTATCTCAAATTTTCTTCTTAGATGAGGTCAGGGAGTGAAGGCCATATGATCTTGCACTTATCCACTTCACCATATTATGGTAATGAATGGATTGTGTATACTAGCTTCATCTTCTTCTCAGCCAATATATGGTCATCACCATTATATCTTGAGAAGGACTAGGAGGCGGAATTAGTAGACTTAATTGTGTAGATGTAACATGTAAAAGGGGAGTGTATACTACTCCTTTTACCTTTTTTATGGTTTGTATCTTAGTTTTTATGGGAGGTGGAGTAGTATTAGAAGTGATTGTAGTATGAATGGTAGGACTGGATGTGGGAGGATAAATTAAAGTAATAATAATTGTAAAAGTATGGGCTATAAGGGTAGAGGAGTGATCCTCTACCATTGGTACTAATAGAGTCAACTAAACAACAGGTTTAATATGATCAACCTCCACCTTGGGAATCAAGAGAGGATGGGGGATGGGAGGGGTGAATACAGTAGGAATAAAGAAACTAATTACATGAATAAAAACATGGGAAACAATAGGATTGATATAAATTAGAGTTGGTATTGGCTCATATAGTATCTGCTAATGTAATTGTGCCTTGCCCTTTGAGTCTTAGAGGATCAAGATTTTTTATATTTGTAATTTACCTCCTCATTGTAAATATCCTCTCTAATTTCCCTCTCTTTAATGAGCTCTATTGAATGTCCCTTAATGCCTAGGCTTTGTGGAAGGGACTGAGGCCTTTGCTTCCTTATATAAAAAAGGGTGGTCTTTGGATCTGTATAAGGAGATGATCATGTGGTTGAGGTAACCATATAAGTAATATATAGAGGTGGTGAATCATCACCATGGGAATATCCTAAATAATATAAAGAATCCAAGTAGATGGGATCCTATCAATTTTCCCACAGTGATGTATCTAAAACTCCCAATTCTTTCCTCACTTCCTTTTGAGATGTAAGGGGCATCTAAGAAGAGTGTCCCTATTCTCCTTGTTCCCGTATAGGTTGAGTATTTATAATAGTAAAAAAATTAAATGTATCCCATACTTAACCCAAAGGGAGCCTATTAAATTCCTCCTTTATGGAAAGGGAAGGTTCCCCTTGAATGAGATTTAAAAGACACTCCATCTGTACCGATCATGCCCTTTATAATACTTGATCATCATTCTTAGTGTTGAGGAATAGGAATTCATGATCATAAGACTTGTGTTAATATTTAATTCCTCTCCCTTTAATGTGGTTTTGAAATTTTCCATATGGATCTCAGTCCTTATGTGGTAGTGAATCTAAGGAGTAGTATTCTCTGTATATTTTAGCCTCATAGAAGTGATTCCTATTGGTGTAGCACATTCTTCCAATTATTGTGTGTGACCTATGAAGGTGGGATTTTTTCTTCTTGTGCATGTAATCATCTATACCCCACCATATCTAGTGGGATCTTTCCTAATCTACCACCTTATTTGGGATATACTTGGGGAGTTGTAGGGGTGTAACCCTATGGCCAACTACCATGATGACTATGTAGTTAGTTTATAACTAGTAGTCTCCCATGATTAGTAGTGTACCTACCATACTCTTTGATATATTGGGAAAAGGGGATTTATGGATAGACATCCATAATTTTGGGTAAATGTCTTTTGTAATGTGCACAATATGGTAAGTGTATGTATATATGTGCGTAAAGGAGTAATAGTCACATATCATATTCTTTATATAGTTTGTAGGGGGGATCCAAATTGTTATATTATTGATGTTGACCATTCTCATGATTACATTGAGCAAGTAGGACATCATGTAAAAGTGACCACCTAGAGGCTTCTTATCCTTATATATAATTTTCTCTCTTAACCTTTCTCCAATCACTTCCACTAGAGTAAAGGTTAGTTATGATGTCATTAACATATATAAAAGTGAAACCAATTATAGTCAGAGGAATTATATGGTAGGGTATCCAAACATCTTATTCAATAGGGCCATCCAAATTTAAATTCCCATTCTAAATTTTGTTATTATGGTGGGATGCTTGTCTTTCAAGTCAATTGTGTAACTAGGGAGCATCTAACTACTGAGTGCTTTCTTGATAGACTTATCATTCTTCTACACCACTACTCTATGTATATTATAGGTGGTGTATATAATGAGAAAAGAGGGGTACCTTAGGAATTCATCTTCATAGATGCATGTAATGACCATATTATTATTGATGTGGTGCAAGTATGATCCTACTAATATATTCCCTATGAATAAGAAGTCTCACAAGAGGTCAACATAGGGCATGAATTCTAGTTTTGAAGTTGCAAAGTGTATACCTTATCTCTTGTGTGGGAAGAGGTTGTGGCCAATTGGTTTTGGGATGGAGTTAGGTTCTCTTCATGTGTGTGTATGTCAACCTAGTGTGTGGCATCCTATTATGTCATAATTATTATAGTAATTTTTGAATACATAAAACTCAAATAGCATGTGTATGTATTAATTAAAATCCTTGATGGAGAACCTTGAAGAAGGGAGAGTTACCTAGAATGCCATGGATGAGGATTCCATTTTTCTAGAGTTAAGTTATTATCGGTTCACAATCTAATCACTTAATTCTCTTACATATGTTGTTATGTCAATGATTTTAGTGGTTAGGGCTCTATCAAAGGAGGGTATGTGAATTCATAAGTTAGCTCGAGATCAAATAGGCACATCATTTTTTGAACTAATTTCATATAAATTTGGCATTGATTTCTAGTTTATGTGCCATTAATGTCCAACATATCTAACTTTTTTTATAAAAAAAAAATTCAAACTTTTATACCTCATTTTGTGGGTATGCCATATATGCACTATTGACATTTAGTAGGAGTGACACATCATTTCCATTTTCCAAGTGTTGTTTCATCAAGTATTCACCTTTAGTTTACCAAGTAATGAATATTTTAGTAGTTGAAATTTGGGAGTCAAGGTATAACACTACTTATGAGCATATCAAACAAAAGTTACAAACACTTTTGTTGAATACCTAACCATCATAACTCTTATACCAAGTGAAATACCTGAAGAACAAAATGTGTCAAGAAAATTTGCTAAAAAAAATTGTAGAAATTTTTTGTTGAAGACCAAAATGTGCTGGAGGAACCTACCAAGGAGCAAATTCTGACCAAAATATTTTTGAAGACCCAAATAAACCAAAGTGTAAAATTAGAGACCTGGTTCCTAAATAATAATGGTCGAAGAGTAAGTTCTAAAAATTTATAATACATGGTGAATGTGTATTTTAGTTCCATACCCTAAATTATTGAATAATATATTCCAAACAAATTATTTGAATAAAAATGATGAAGAAATAAATTTATAGGGGATATGTAGAATGTGAAGTGTCAAAGAATGAAATTCATTAGAGGGATTCATAAATTAAAATCACTAAAGAAATTATTAAAGACCAAAACCTATTAGAAGAATTTGGTGAACTAAAGTGCAAAAAAAATTGTCAAACAAAATCACCGAAGACCTAATTGTTAAATGGATTTTCTTAAGAGTACATTTTGAATAAAATTGTTGAAGACTTAAGTTCCAAACAAAAACATTGAAGAATCTTTTTTTTAAGTATCTCCATCAAAGCTATAACAACCCTACTAGATTTTACTAGAATGTAGCAATTTTTTTTTCTCAAAATTAAATACAAATATCCATCTCAAAGATTTCACCATGAGAAATCTAATTAGTCATATTTAAATAACTGTATTCATTAATTTAACCATAAGGTTTATAACTAATCCACTTAGTTAAGGATTATCATGAATAGATATAACAATCATGAACAATGCTAAATAAACATAAAAGAGTGCATCTAAATCATTAATAAAATAGTATAATTTTAATCATGATTAATACAACATTGCATCAACTATTGTATAAGTATGATGAATGAATGTTATATTTTTTAGAAATAAATAATATATAAAATAATAATGCATGATACCATGACTCAAGAATCAACCTACAATCTCAAGTGTAGTCTCTAGTGAAGTACTCTAGTAGGGAGAGAGCATCATCTAAGTGCTTTTACACACCAACCATGGACCATATATCTCCCACACTATATTCCAATAAGGAAATGGTCCTACCTTCATGGATGGGTAGATAATGATGGTACAAGAATACAAAGTGATGACATATAACCAGTGTGTTGTAGATATCTAATAAATAATGCTTACCATAAACTAATCCATTCTAACATGATATCTCATCAATATGAAAACTATATCAACATATGAAATGACAATGTTTAACTATAGACATTACTTTTTCCAAAGATTTTAATAGTTACTAATCTCTAGGATCAGTCAATTTCATACACACCACTCAATAAAATTACTCCTCATCTTGCATTTATGGTGCTAATTATTCTAGTGAAACCCATCACACTACTTAATTAGTGTCATAAATGTGAAATTTGGTTAATTATAATATAATATAAAACCAATAGATTCAATTATAATATTTGCTATTAGCATATGCAAGTATGCTAAGTATGGAAATATGAATTACATACATTTAGTCCATCAAATTAAATGTAATGATTCTAGGATCCTCTAATTTATTACAAACTAATAAATAAAATAATCTACAGTCCTCAATAGATACATACCATCTGGGTATGAATCTTATCTAGACTACAAGTTAACTAAATTTCAATATGTAACTTTAAAATTTAATTCATCAACTTTTCAGATATTAAACACAACTTATTTCTTATTCATATTTCAAAAATATAACTAAAATATAATCATTTAAAAACTTTAAAATATCTATATTTAACATTTTAAATTCCATATAATTAAATCTTCAAATAAACATTAAACATATAACAAACACCCATATTACCTTTTTATGTAAAATATTGGTCATAATATTGAACAATGCCTAAACATCTCTATATAGAATATAATTTTAGATTTAATATTTGATAATCAATCACATGTATAGTACATACCTTTGTACATACATAATAAACATAGAACTTATGATCAATATCCCATTTAATAAACATTCGAAGTGTGTACAAGGTGTATTGTCCTCATTTTTAAATTTTCATTTATTCTAATAGAACACATTTAATATATTTTTTTTTCATCTAAAACTTCATAACCAAAAAATTCTTACTTTAGTGGTCTAACTAAAATATGGACATAATTGAAATATATAACCATTTATCAGTTCAAACATAGCCAACAAGGCTTTACTCATTCTTTTTAAATCGAGAGACATCCAATATTTTATGTATATTCGTTATATGTTAAGTCTATAGTTCGGACTTAGACTTAAGGGCATGTATTTTAAACTTATGCATTAACTTTGTATACTCAAAAAAATACATATAAAATATATCATAATCAGTCAAATGTTTGACTCAGTCAATTGATAACTATGTATGTATATAGTCCATTTCACTATCATAATATAGTTTGTTATCTATACAATCATAATACAATCCATTATCTATACTCTATTTTCCCCATAAACTATATTTTCCCTAAAATATTTCACTATCATAATATAGTCCATTATCTATACATCCCAATAAATATCATTTATGCAGTCATTGTATTTATACATATTATATACATAAATTAATTTTGTTAATTGACTGTTTACTATAATTCAACAATTCATAAAGCTAGTTGACTCCAATACTATGCACAAACTTAGTCAAATCATAGTCATCATGGATGGAATTACAAGTCCCAATGTGTGTGTGTGTGTGTGTGTGTGCGTGCGTGCGTGCGTGCGTGCGTGCGTGCGTGCGTGTGTGTGTGTGTGTGTGTGTGTGTGTGTGTGTGTGTGTGTGTGTGTGTGTGTGTGTGTGTGTGTGTGTGTGTGTGTGTGTGTGTGTGTGTGTGTGTGTGTGTGTGTGTGTGTGTGTGTGTGTGTGTGTGTGTGTGTGTGTGTGTATATCCCAAGATGTCAAGGCCCTGTAGGTTATATACACACCCCCTTGCATATATATATATATACACACAATATATATATATATATATATATATATATATATATTAATAAAAGAATAACTTAACTTCCATTTTATATAGCCAAAGAACTTCAATTCAAAATCGACCCTTGTAACTAGGAATTAAATTGATTGTATTTACCTCCTACCATATTTTAAATTTATTTAACTAAAGTCCCATATCATTAGAATAATAAAGTCAAAAATAATATCAATTTAAAACTTCTATATATACTTGCTAAATAATTATAAACCCTTTTTCTTTGCCTAGGGTTTCTGCCATACCCATAATGCACATAGTTCATTTAAATGTCTACCCAAGTTTAAAAATTTGGACACAATAGAGAATAAAATCTATCCTTTATAGGGTTTATGTAAAAATCCTAGTATTTAAGGTAAGAAGTTTCACAAATATGGTAATTTAACAAGTTTTTTGGTTATATGAGGAGTTCTATGGATGGTTGAACCATCCACATGGCCCATCACTTAGCCCACTAAATATTTTTTAATCCATATAAAATAGAACTCTTAAATATTTTATTACCAAAATCACCATAAAAAACATATAAATCTTAAAATAAAATGACCTAGTAATGAAATCTCCTAAAATAATGCCAATGATTTGAGTTTTCCTTCCTTTGTTAACTCAGATTTTCTCTTCAAATCCACTATATGCCACTTGTGTTCTACATAGCCTCTCCTTCATCATTTTATTCATCTACATGTTCATTTCATTTTAGATAACTCTCCAAATATTTTACCATGATTAACCAACTAGCAGTGAAGTAGGTATTTCACATGCAAACCAAACATAACTCTTTCTTAGCTAGTATGTTTAACACTCAGTCAAAGCTCATTTAACCCTAATAATCTTGAATGTTCCCTCATTAAACAAAATAAAATATCTTTATATTATCACCTTCAAACTATGCATGTCAACATTGACTTCATAAAAATTCATTGACATATAAAAAAGTCTTAATCATTATATAATTCCATAGTATGTCAACTAGCTTCAAAACAAACTAGGCTATTAATAATAATATTAATTCCATTACCAAAGAATTTAACCATCTAACTATTGGTTATCTTAATAGGTAAAAAAATTAACTTATTGACTCTCACTTATTAGTAATAAACACTTTTCAAAACACAATGACTTCACCTAATTATTTAACAATATAATTATTGTTTAATATATTATGAATATTATACCCTTGGTCAATGTTTTGCTAAAATTATGTATATTTCAAGTTTAAAGAAAAACAAAGAAGAAGGATAGGGATAAGTGATTAGAATGAACCTAGATTGGTTTTTGCACCATATCTAGATGTTGTGAGCACTCCTCTTTTGTTGGGGAGGACTACCTACAAGAAAGAAAGCACTACCAAAAAATATCTATTAGTAGATATATGAGTGGGTTGCCAAGCTATGTGCTTGTTTGAGGAAGTGTCAAACTTCCTTATAGATGAAAATCCACTTTTGATAAATAAAAGAGTAATAAATAAAAAAGAGAGAGGAAAAGAGAGAGTAAAATAGAGCTAATGTTACCATTATTCACAACCTGATTACAGTAGAGAGTAATAGAGTGTAGGTGGTATATTTAGTTTGTATTTTGGAAGTTTTTTGTGTAGGTTTTAAAAAGGTTACTAGAAATTGACATTTTCCAACATTGGTTAGGCTGTCATGGTTGGTGAGATAGTGTGACTGATATCAGTTGGGTGATTGATGTCATTAGGGGTAATAGTTTCCTAGGAACTTGCAGAGGCTTTTCTAGATCTAGGAAATGGTTTTCATTGGGATTGCAAGGTTAGGGGGAGTTGTGAGAGAGAGATTATTATTTAGATGGGTTTGGTCAAATTTTTGGTGTCTTAGAACAAGAGGAAATAAGAGAAGAAGATTTATAACTCCTTTACAAGGGTTCTATTAGGAATGTGTAAAATAATAAATAATAGATATAAAGTGATTATAAAGTAACTACATAAAGACTTAAAGACTAAGTAATGTACTTAGCTGATGAGGTGATTAAATGATAAGGTCCAAATGGATGGCTCCTATAAGGGTTGTTGAATCAATGCTTTGAATAGAGAAAATAAGCATGTGTTATTGGTTCTCAATAACTTGGTTCCTATTCTAGATTGATTTTTGCAAGGTAACAATAATCCAAGATGAAAAAAGTTAGATGCCAAAAGCTTGTATGTGAATAGAATGAGTTTTCTTTATTTTTTATAACTTAAACATTAGTTTGGAGTTTGGATTAAGTAATTGATGTCGGTGATCCTATGGGTTGACTGATGGTGGTGGCATGACTATAGGTAAAAGAGGCTATTTCTAGCCTATTGTTTGTTCTTTCTTATGTTAAGTGTGATATCCATTAGGAAACAGTAGAAATAAGAGGTTAAGAGGGATGTAGTTGGTTAGGAATTTATTTTGGAGTGAGAACATGTCATGGGTAGTTAGGATAAGGGGACAAAGTCTTGAGGTGACTCAGAGGGTAGGAATTAGTCTTAGGATGAGGTAGTTAGGTAAGGTGGCATAAGTGGTTAGTAATTAACTTAATTAAATGTTTTTAAATTAATCAAATGTGTGATGGATAAAATCATGGGTTAGGAAGGTTAATTATTATGCATTAGGTAAAAGCATGGGCTCAAGGGGATTTTAACACAGGGAGTTATGCACATGTGTGACATAATTTTAGTGTCTATATTTACCCCTTTTTGTCTTGTAATTTACATTGACAAGTTATACGATCAAAAAAGGAGTAAGATGCTCTAGATATTAGATGAGGTATCCCCCCTCAAAATGAGAACTAATGGAGGAGAAATTGGAATCAGGTACCAGTTTGATAAGAAGGGAATTATGTGAGTGGATGAGAAATGGTATCACTACTTGTGCGTATACTACTATGAACTATAGTCAATAAAACTAAGAATAGGTAAGGTGTAAAAGGACTTGGATAGAAATAACCAAATCATAGTTTGTAAATGATAGTTGATAAGGTCAAAACAATCAAAGTTATAGCTCCAATGGTCCATGTGTGTCAGGTATCTAAGGTAGGAAGTGCCCTTTCGAAACACAAATGGTTATAGGTGATAGGACTAGCTTGGTCACCATCCAAAACACCTATTATACATACATGTGTACAATAGCCAACTATAGTGGGATAGCATAAGCAATCAAGACAAGCGATGCAAGGTTGGTTTAAAAGGGTTGATGATCAAGAATATATTCATGATCTCCAATCAAAGTCATCATTGGTGGAGATTCAAGTGATCTCCAAAGGTGGTTATCATGGTTGGGGAGATATATGTGATCTTTAAAGTACCCCAAATTAGGGGTATAATCCAAAGGATTGTGGTTGTTTGTGGAAACTCTAATCCTAGGGTGCCAATGTCAGTTATGTCATTGATGTCGATAGGAAATAGTGTTAATATTAGTAGCTTATGTCAAGGATTCTAACATGAATAGGTAACCAAACTCAATTAAAAATGGTTTGGTAGCCCACTAGAACTCATTTGTAACATTTTATTGGAGATAAAAAGAGCTTTAAGTGTTGGTGAGATGGTAGAGCTAGGAGGGGACCCAGCAGGAGGCATGCCATCATAAGTGCCAGCTATTCTAGATCGAAGGAGATGGAGAGATGAGGTAAGATCCCCTTCAAGTTGATTTTGAATTTAAGTTTTTTAATTTGGTATTTTAGGGTAAATTTGAAGTTAGGGGGGAAGAAATACTATTAGAGGGGTAGTAAATGAGGTGAAGTTAGGTTTAGATGAAGTAAAAAGGGATTTAGGGGGTAGTTTTTAGGTTTAAAATTTAATGTTGGGATATGGGTCATTCATCCCTAGGGCCAAACTAGTCATTGATGTTAGTGGAGTCCATTGACATTGATCGATATGGTACTAATGTTGGTAGGGGTTGGTTGATGTCAGCTGACACAAAGCACTGATATCAGTAAACAAAACTGACATCAATGACTTTGAAGAATCCAAAATAGGAGAAAAGGTCAATTTTGGATCCCTAATTGAATTATTCAATGAACCTAATGGCTGAGATTGCCTCAAAATACCCCATGTTGATTGAGTGTTACTTGCATAGCCCAATTGAGGGCCTCAGGACAATGTAGTTCTCCCAGTGCATAGGGAAAAAATATAAGGTATGGTGAAAAGTGTGTTAGGGGAAATGGTTAAAAAAGGATAAGTTTAAATATGTTAGGGGACCTAAGGCTTGAAAGATAGGTCATAGGGTTGAATGTTAAGGATATAAGCCATGAGGCCTAGAGTTGTGATAAGTAGTTAGGCCTAGGGTGATGAAATAGGTAGTGAGGCCTATGGTGGAGATGGGAGAGCAGGTTAGATAGTTAGGTGGGTATATGGTTGAGATAACCTTAGAAGACCCCATGTCAATTGAGTGATACCTATTTATCCTAGTTGAGGGCCTCAGACTAATGTAGTTCTCCCAGAGAGAAGGGAAAAAGAGGTGGTAGGCTATATTAGAAGGTATGTGACTTGAGGTGTGTGTATAGATGTAGGCTAGGTAGAAGTTAACACGATGAGATCATCTACCTATGATGCTAATGTGGATGAGGAGAGATGTCACCCTTGATGAGTGGGAGCACATGACAACCATAAATTTAGGGGGAGTGTGAAGATATTACATAGTTATATAAGATGTAAGTTTTATGAAATCATTGATTGAGAGGTGGGATCACACCACCAACACCTTCCATTTGTCAACTGGAGAGTGAGCCAGGAGGATGTATACAAGATTTTATGGTTGAAAAATCAACGTGAGGATCTCTTTTTATGTATGAGAGAGGATCATGATATTCATATGGTGACATTATTTAGAGAGCATGTTAGCAAGGTGACCTATCATTCAATGAGCTTTACCTACGAGCTACTATACATTGCTGATGAGGAGCAACATCAATTAAGTATCTTGATGATGATATGGATTATAGTGTATGCACTACAAGACATAGATGGTGGGAGTTTTCTTATTTCATTGATAGGTGTTGTAGCACAAATGGTCGAGTAGTAGATCATATTTAGATGGGGATTAGCTTTTTTGGCATAGTTATATAGAGAGATGTGTGGGTTAAGACTATAATAATGATATAGTTTGTGTTAGGCATTTAATCCATTATTATACATATGAGGATATAGTGGTCACATGACCATTAGGGTTACCTACCATGATTATAGCTGATTTTAGGGTTGGTTTTAGATGGTGGAGAGATGGTATGGACAAGACTCAAGTAGATGGCATAATATGAGATATTGATCATTATAGGTGTATGATAGAGGGATTAATCCATACAAATATTATGTGGAGACCTTACTTGACATACCCTACATTCATAGGATAGGTATAACAACTTATGGGCACACATAACATATTATGGGTTAGACAGAGATGAGCTAATGAGCTAGAGATGACACCTATGGCATAGGTTAGGAGACAATTTAGCTTGCTACAAGATGTACCTCTTGCCTTCCCTTGATATATGAGGAATGATATAGAGGCACCTCTACCCTTTCCCTAGGAGATAAATGGACAATATTCTGAGGAGCTACCAATAGGGTTGGGTGTAAGAGATCCTAGATGCACAACAATGTATCTTGCATGGTGGATAGGCTTTGATCCCATAGTTTAGGTTAGGAGGCCACCACTAGATTTATAGGGAGTGATGAGAGAGAGAGAGAGAGAGAGAGAGAGAGAGAGAGAGAGAGAGAGAGAGAGAGAGAGAGAGAGAGAGAGAGAGAGAGAGAGAGAGATGTAGTATTATAGGCTTGAGATTTGGTAGTGTAGCCTCAATATGGAGCTCAATCACATGTATTGGTTTTATAAGGACATGTGGTGATATTGTAGGGCTAGGTCATGGCATTATAGGTTTAGGTCAAGATAATATAGGGTTAGGTTACTACATTGATAGTAGAGAGGGATAGTTTGAGAGAAGCAGATCAAGCTACTCTTCCTCTTCCACCATAGGGACTCGTATAGGTTGGGCCTTCAGTAGATGTGATGGGACCAACATAAATTATATCTCTAGTGAGGTACAACACTACCTTTGATGATATTGTTTATTATGAGAGGGCCATCAAGGAGTTTACACAAATTTATAGGTACTCTAAGTTTAGAGAGTAGGAGAGATTAGTGACACTTGCCATATCTTCAAGCTCATGTAGATGTAGACAAGAAGAGAGTGGTGATGATACTATTTCTTCATGACCACACACATATCCTAAATGATTCTGAGTGCTAGATTGTGTTATTTTTATATATGTTATATACACACCAGCCTATGAGCTAAAGATGAGAGACGTATATTTTGAGGGAGAGATGATATTATTATGATCTATTGATGTACATTCATGTTGAGTGTGTGTGTGTGTGTGTGTGTGTGTGTGTGTGTGTGTGTGTGTGTGTGTGTGTGTGTGTGTGTGTGTGTGTGTGTACACATGAGATGTGTTATTGTGATTTTGAGATGCATTTATTATGATAGTGATGATGATTTTGATGTGGATGGTTATATTATGTTAATGTTGAACATGTTGGTTGAGTTAGACTAGTATTTCCCATATGTTTGATGGTATATGCATAATTGATTTGTTAGCTACATCTTAGAATTTTTCTATATTTGTGATGGTGTATGCTTAAAATGGATAGGATGTTTATGTTATTATTTGTATGAAGTTCTATCTTAGCAAAGAGATTGACATGTGATTATGATGGGAAATAAAGAGGTAAAATGCTTGTGTACTAGCAAAGACCATAATCATAACATAAGTAGGCTCAAGAATATGAGCCTCTTTCATGATTTGCATAATTTAACCATTTTGTTTGTTAGAGAAGTGTTTTGTTCACCTTGTGTTAACTAAGTTCAAAGTCCCTTGAAAGAGTATGAGGAGAAAAGGGTAAAATGAGTGAAAGTGTTTGGGTAGCATAACCTTAGATGTGGGGATGATATGTCCCTATTGTGGGTGACTCGAGAGCAACTATAGGCAATTCCATGAGTTAAAGCTTTTTTTGTGTGTAAGCTAATCAATGTGGGAAGCCTACAATGGGATTTTGTTTGTGTTGAGGTCATATGATACTGATCAATATGAAAAGATATATTTTTTAATTTCTCTTGATAACAAAGCTTAGCTGATCCATCCTTCAAGGGAGTGGTTTAAACATTTATTTTTGAGTTTTAATAGTTTTACTTCAAGGGAGAAGTTTATTGATAGTATCAAAGGGAAGGTACGTAGATATCCTTTAAGGGAGTAGTCTATGTTGAGAATCATGACTTGATAGATTAAAACTTTTCTACACATCCCATCTTTTGTTTTTACTTTTAGTCATGGACAAGACTATACATGCTTAGGATTTTTCCACTTTGAGGTCAAAACTATAGCACTTCATAGGATAACTAAGTGTGTAGGAGTAAGGGTTAAGAAGAAGGGAGATGAGTGTAATAGGGTTACTCAAGGGACAAGCTCAAGTTAAACATGAGGTAAAGTGTCACTTTGTTAACAAAAGAATGGTCATAGGTATAAGCTATTCAAAGGCTTGTGTTATATATTTCCTTTGAGAGAAGATAAGTGATAAGCTCTTGAGCCATACTTATGAGTTATGATATAGGGTCCAAGCCAATTAGGAGCAAACTTGCCCTGTTTGATTTTCTCCATATTCGTCAGATGTTGATTTTATTTTAAGATGAGATATCCAATATTAAAATCTCACTCCTTGAGGTTTTTATTGTAATCATGTTTGATACACTCTTGATATATTTGGAGATGATTAAGGGCTATCAAACAACACTCATCAAGAAACTCTAGTTGAGCCAAATGTTCTTGGTAAAAGTCATCGTTGGCAAGTATGTCTTTTATAGAAATGTGAAGAGAAGGAATGTGAACTTTAAGAGCCAAAATAACCTCCATCCCATTGACCAAGTAAAAAAGTGATTTACCTATAGGGGTTTGAATGCTAGTGCAATAAGCCCATAAATAAAATGGAATGTGTCTGTGTCCATCCTTGCTTGTCTCATTGACTACCTTCATGAGAATTTTGGTCAATGTTTTGTTAGCAGCTTTTGCCTATCCATTTTATTGTAGATAGTATGGTGATGAGAAGCTTAATTTGATTCCAAATGTATCACAAAGACTTTGGATAGTTTTGTTTTTGAAAGAATTGCCATTATCTATTATAATTTTATATGGGACACTAAAATGATAGATGATGTGATGATTGATAAAGTCGACAATTTTGTTAGCCTTAGTGGAGATTAGAGGAATGGCCTCAACCCACTTGGTTAATTTTTAGTGGAAGTAATGATAAAACAGTGACAGAGAGATGAATGAGGGTTAATCTCACTGATTATATCCAAACCCCATTGGGAGAGGGCCAAAATTCTTTGGTGACTTGTAATGCATGAATTGAAATATGAAGGAGGTTAGAATGTTGTTGACATTTGATGCAACACCAAACATAATCACCATAATCTTGATGGAGTGTTGGCCAATAATATCCAAGTCAAAGGATGCACTTGGTAACTGCGTGACTATTGAAATGTTCACCACAAATCTCATCATGGACTTCTTTAATAGTGAAGGGAGTCTCAGTACTAGTGAGGAATCCAAAGAGGAGACCATCAAATCCTTAATTGTAGAGAAATCCTTCTAGCATAATGTAACTAGTGGAACTTTTTATGAATGCATTTCTCCCATTATTGGAGAGATTAGAAGGGGTAATAGAAAAGGAAAGATAATTTGTGGGTTGCTTATACCATAATTAATGTGGGTTGTATGTTACATTTTTGATAAAAAATATGCTAGATGATACATAGGAGGGTAATGTTAAGTGATGCAGGGTGACATAAATTTTTGAAGAAGAGGGTGAAGAGGGTATGTGTGAAGCAAGTGAAGCCATTATGTTAGCAAATTTTTTTATATATTGAGGAATAGTTTATAAGAGATATGAGTCAAATGATCCCAATACCATATCTACATGATGTTTATACCAATACAAAATTTATTTTTTGCATAAGTATGAACCATTAACCTGGTTAACCACTAGCTGAGAATCACCAAAAATGGTTATTGATTTGTTGCCCAATAAAATAACCATTTGAATCCCTAAGATCAAAGCCTCATATTTGGCCATATTGTTATCACATTAAAAATCTAGTTTAAATGACAAAGGCATAGGCTTACCATCTAGAGGAATAAGAATGACCCTCACACCGCCACTGTACTGACATTTAGACCCATTAAAGAACATCATCATTTAGTAGGAGACACCATCGATAGAGATTGTTACAATGGATTCATCAAGTAATTCAAGGTTTGAATGTTGGTTTTAGGTAAAGGGGCAGTAGCTAATTAGTCAATGATCATTTTCCCCTTGATAGAATTTTGTTGAATAAACTCTAAGTCAAATTCAATAAGGAGCATGAGCCACCGAGATACACGTTGGTTGTGATATGGATTGGAATGCATGTATTTGAGGGGATAAGTATGGGTGACTATGTAGGTTTTTTGATTTAAGAGATAATGGTAGAGATTAGAGGATAAAAAAACCAATGCAAGATAAAACTTTTTGATATGGGTATATCAAGTTTCATAATCAATAAGTTTGTACCTTATGTAGTAAACTACCTATTCTCAATATTGATCATCTTGATGTGTAATCATAGCACCCAAAGAATGGTATATTGTAGAGATGTAAAGGTAGAAAGGTAGATTTTATTTGGGTGGAGTAAGAATTGGTGGGGAAAGGAGATTTTATTTAAGTGTGTCAAAAGCTTCCTAGCAATATATATTCCAATGGAGGATACATATTTTTTAAGGATAGGGTGAAAGGGTTGGCAATGATCTGACAACTGGGAGATGAAGCAGTGGATTTATTGAAGTTTACCTTGCAAGCTATGGAGTTGTTTTATATTAGTAGGTAAAGGTATCTCTAGTATTGCATGAACCTTATCAAGGCCAACTTCAATACCATGGAGAGAAATTATAAAGCCTACGAGCTTACCAAAAGGACACCAAAGACACATTTTTTTGGGTTTAGTCAAAAATTAAATTGAAGGAGATGAGTAAGTATGATTTTGAGAATCATCAATTGATATCAGCAAAGTTTAGACTTTTTAAATAATTCATCCACATAGTCTTCCATAATTTTGTGTAGGAAATCATGGAAGATATAAGTCATAGTGCATTGGTAGGTGGCACCATCATTCTTTAGACCAAAAGGCATGACCTGATAACAAAAAAAACCCCATGGGGTAATGAATGTTGTTTTGTGTTGATCCTCTAGAGCAACTAGGATTTGATTATATCTTGAGAACTTGTCCATAAGTGATAGCATCTCATGGTTGGTTGTTAGATCAAAAAGTTGTTTGATACTTGGCAATGAGAAGTCATCTTTTAGATAAGTGAGGTTTAGGTCATGGTAGCTAGTGAAAATGTAGATTCCTTTGGTCACTATTGTGATAGGAAGAATATTAGAAACCCATTATGGGTAGTTGATGGGTTGAATAAATTTAATAGAAAGGAGGCATTAGAGCTCTTATTTGACAAGGAGAGTAATATGATGATGTATTTTGCAAAGCTTTTGCTTAACATGTTTAACATCTTGATTGGTGACAATGTTATGGGTGATGATACAGAGGTCAATACTAGGCATGTCATTATAAGACCAAGTGAAGGATTTGATATGGTTATTAAGAAATGTGTCATAATTAGCTTGCTTAGAGGAATCTAAAGATTGGCCAATCTTGAAGACAAGGGGGTTATCATGAGAGGGCAAATTGATGTTAATGGTTGATTCATTTAACATAGCTTGTGTTTCAGATGGGAGCAAGCATTGAATATAAGAATCATCTGCACCTATATATATGTGAGAATAGAGTCATCATCTTGACATTGGATAGTGTTAATAGTGGAAGAGTCATCATCAATCATTTTAGGATGAATGAGAGGAAGGGAGTTTGTTTCCATACCTTGGTGATAGGTGAGAGGCCCCAAATGTATGGAATTTGTTGAAATCAAAATTAGGAGGTATAGATACATTCAATTTGGTAGATGATGGTGGAGAAAAAGGTGGAGAAGGAGAGAATGACTCTTCAATAATTGGTACATGGGAAGTTTTTATGAGTTTAGTTGGTTTGTCATAACCCACTCCATGCCTCTTTTTAGCATTTTCAATGGTTTTGCTAATGAGATATTTAATGGGCGTATGAACACCCTACTCATAATGACTCAAAACAAATCCTTTCTAGGCACACCTATCAATATAGGTGTGAGAAAAACTAGGCTTACTTAAGAAAGAGAAGTCACAGGTAAATGATTGTGGTAAAGAGGATGGATTGTCGATAGTGGGAGCCTGATCAATTCCCCCATATGTGAAAATAGTTTGAAGGTTAGGGGGGCCATAAGGGATGACCATCCTAATATGGGGATTATAATTTAGGTGCATATGAAGCTTTCCATACTCTTGTGGAGTATAGAACATGGCAAGCATAAAAAAATGATATTATATGAGTGATAAACATTTAGAACTTTCCTTCATGGGATCTTTGTTAGGAATTTATGTTGTCGATATCTTTGTAATCGAGGTAGTGGAGCTTGTGGAAGCTTCCAAAGTATCATTCAGAGAAGATGATGTATTTAATGGAATGAGAACATCATTAGGACTATAATTCATGTTAAATGTTTTAAATAGAGGTGGCTCAATGGGAATAACGTGCACTTGGTCATTGTGCTTAGACTTGACACATTGGTGCGAAGTTGAGGGTATACATGCCATATCACGTATCTAAGGTCATCCAAGTAGTATGTTAGATTGGAACTCCCCTTATACAACATAGAAGAGATTATGAATTATTTGGGGACCTACACAGATATGTAATACAATAGTGGCCATCATAGTAGTTGTGGTATCACTAAAGGAGTGGAGCATCACGTTGATTTGAGACATGTCATTATCGAGAAGACCTAACTATTTATAGGCATGGGTAGAAATAATATTAATACTAGCTTCCCCATCGATCATGACTCTTTAAAAATGAGTTTGATCAACATGTCCTATAATAAAAAGGGTAGAATCCTAATTTTTAAGGTGTTGAGGTGGAATTTTTGAATTAATGAAGGAAATTAGAGAGATAGAATTAAGAAAGTTGACCAAAGCTGCAAGAGGTTGGGGATCACCAGGTTGTACCTCAAACACTTTCTAGGCACTAATCAAAGCTTGATGATGTTCGGGTGATTTTTGGATTAACTCATATAAGGACATTTTCACAGGAGTTTGGTGAAGTTGTTTCACCATCAATCTTTGAATAACATCTGAAGATGTTGGTTTCAGGACACCTAAGATGGAAATCTTGGGATTCAAAGGAGGAGTGTCTTTGGAAAATGGATGAGCACATGGATTAGCGACTTTTTCATTACCTTTATCCTTTTGTTTTTATGACTACATGGCTACATTAACTATGTTGATCTGAAACATAGGTGAAGGAGGTGGCAAAGGGGGTATGACAACATCTTTACGTTTTAATCTAGGTGGATCAGTATGAGGAATTATGGATTCTAGAGGTGGAATAATAAGAAGGTTAATGGGAGTATAAAAAAAGAGAGTGTTAACATCAAAGTGTTGTCAGATGACTGTTTTGAGAGATTTACAACTCTTAGTATCATGTCTAGGTGAATGATGATATAGACACACTTGTGTATCATTAAACCAAGATGGCTTCAGTTCAAGATGTTTATAAGGATTAATGAGAGCAAGAGTTATTATGGAATATTGTAACAACTGACATAAGAAAAAGCTCTGAGAGCCTATGAGTGGGTTATCACTTGTTTTGGTAATAGATTGGACACCTTATTTTATTTAGGAGTCATAGGGGTGATTTTGTGTGCTGCCTTATTTAGTGGTAGTGGAATTATGTGTTTTAATGACACTTTCTTGGTGTTAGCTATCATGGGTTTAGATGTGAAATGTTGACAAGGTATTAGAGGTAGTAGTAAAGTTAGCTTATCCATTTATTTCACTTAGATAAATGATAATCCAACTAAAGTAGAGGGGTGTGGTCCAAGAAATGATGGTAAAGTTGAGGGTTAAAGGGGGAAGGATCATCAAGATCTAGGAAGCTTAACATTTTTTATATAGTTTAGGCCATGAAACTCCAACTTGTATTTAGAGAGTTAGATCTGATTTCACCTGTGGATAAATTATATTAGAGATGGGGTGTATGCATAAAGACTTGATTTGCTTTAATGTGATCGATGCCTATGAGGGTGAGGGTTCTAACGTAGATGGATGAGCTTCTAGTGATTTTGGTGAATAAACTCTAGCCTTATTAAAGACCTTGGGGTAAAGGGTAGTGACAGGGTTGGTAGTAAATATTGACACTCATTGTGTAGGATAAGGAGTTTTAAGTCGGTCCCAAAATACCACATGATCTAGCTTCATGGAGTCAAGAAATTCTTGACTTTTCACCAACCATGAGAAGGGTTTAGATGAAGTTGAAGTAGGCCTTAAAGTTAATTTTGTAGAAGGATAAGGTGATTGAGAAAGAGGGAAATTTTTTTCTCTACAACCTCAGGTGAAAGATGAGAAAGAGCCACAACGAGTTCTTCTTCGATAATGACAAGAGAAGAGGCATGATCTTCCATGGGTGTAGGAGAGGTAGATGAAGAGGGTTCCTCAAGGGGTAAAGCATAGTTATAATTATTCCATCAAAATGTTAGTAAGGAATAGGTAAAGTATGATCCTCCATAGGTAAAAGAAGTGGTAACAATGGTAGAATTGGACTAGGCACAGTAGGTCTCTCATCTAATGTAGGAGTAGATATCACTAACTCTTTTAGGAAAAAATGCAGAGTGGATGGGGTATTACTCTCTATCAATGGAGGAGAGGAAGGTGAGTAGGGTTACTAAAGAGGGTATAACATAGGAATTATGTTCTCCTCAACATGTGGTTGCAGAATGGGTAGGGTGTGGTCTTTAAGTGGTAAGAGGATAGGTAACATGTGTGCAAAAGGAACTGATAATACATGCTCCTCTAATGGAAAAATGAGTGGTAAAGGAGGATATTACTCACATGGGAATGGAATGGGTGAAATAGGCTCTTCTACCTGAGGAGGAAGAATGGGCAAAACAAATGCCACGACTCTAGGGGAGAAGTCAATAAAATGGGTGCCTCTTGTTGTGGGAGAGGTTGAACTAGAGGTAAAGGAAAGACCATATTAACTGTATGTATATTATGATCACATGAGTTAGTCATGGTATGAACAATATTTTGATTGGGTGAATGGTTAGAAAGAGGTTGTTTGAACACATCCATATTTTGATTAGTGGGTGCATTAGGATTATCTAAGACAAGATCACCCATATCAAACATGTCTGGAATAATGTTCTTGAATGTTTTATAGTTATTAGAATTGTGGCCTCTAATTATATGGTAGCCTCAAAACTCATCTTCCTTGTTCCAAGTTGGAATAGGATGGGAGGGGTCAAACTATGTAGGAGGTTTGATTTGAGGAAGGGTTATGACACCTTGTTTCAATAGTTTTTCCAAAATGGAAGTATTTGACTCCCCAATGGGAGTGTATTGCCTTTGTTCATATTATTGTTGGAATTACTTGGTCATATTTTGGGAAGTTGAGGAATTAGGTTGGATTGTGGCTGTGGAAGAAGTTTATTTAACAACCACTATGTTGGTGAAGCCTTTAGATTTTTGGTTAGAAGGAGAAGTTTTAGAAGAAGAGGAGTCGTTCAATTTATAATTGGTGTTCTTACTGTGCAACTTAACTCTGCCTTCATCTATAACTTGAATCTAAAGTTTGTGTACCATTGTAAAGGCCTCATCAAATGTGAAAAAAGTTTGTACTCAAAGTGTGGGAAAAATGTGCTTATCACATGCCCTTGAGAAGATATCAATAAGCTTAGGTTGGGGTAAGGAAAAGGAGAGTTGATTGATGAAGCCTCTCTAGCGAGTGACAAACTATATGATAAACTCATCATCAAATTGTCTAATAGAATAAAGGTCTATAATAGAAACTTTTTTATAAATTTTAATAGAGAAATGGTCTAGGAATATTTTGTGAGTTGGGTAAATGAGAAAAGGGAGTGTTGAGTTATAGAGTTATACCAATCTAGAGCATCACTCAAAAGAGACATAGGGAAAGTGTGAATTAATAACACATCATCATGCCCTATTAGATAACAAGCATGTTCAAATGCTTGAAAATGATGTTGTACTCTAGAAATGAGTAAATTTTGGGAGTTCCCATTATATTTGATAAGGGTGAATAGGCACAGAAGGATGGATGGGTTCATTTCATATCTGATCATAAGATAACACATTCTTTGAACCCTAAATCAATGTATCTAGATTAGACATCTTGTCCATCAACATCTTAATGAGGTCTAGAGGTGGATTGGTTTGGGAGATACCCCCTAAGTTATAGGGAACTTGATAGGAAGCAGAGGGAGCGTATGACATATCATGCTGAGGTTGTGTTGGCACAACATAAAGATAATGAGTCATAGGCTAGGGGCAGAAAGAAAAGAGGTTTATCCCATTGGGTTAGAGACTATGCTTTGGTTGGATCTTGCTATTATAGGTTGGGTTATTAGCATGGTTATACTAGGTGAAGGGTGAGTCATAAATCAGATAATTATAGGTGAAAGAGTAGTTGGAATAAGTACCACCAAATTTTGAAATGGGGTGAGACTTGACTGAACTGATTGTGGTTGTGAAAGTAGGGAAGTCACACCAGGGTTTAGGTGGGATTAGGCAGTTTGTGATGCTAAATTTTAGACATTATTTATGTTTAGGTTACTTTTCAAGGTGATGGTTTGAGTAACCATGGGGAATATAGTGGAGATAGCTAAAACTGAGGTTGTCTCCATTAGAGAGCTTGACATACCATATAGTGGGTCACCCAAAGAATTGTGGGTTCATCTCATGGCAAGGTAATGCTGAAGGGATGCCACATTGTGATCAAGAAATTTAGAAAAATATGGATCTCCTTTAGGCACAATGAGAATTTGGTTGGGGTTAGGAGCATGCTTTGTATCTCAAGTATGCTCCATGATAGAATCAACAACAACAGGGGAAGGAGGAAGTGGTTATTAGCTTGTGTAATCAGCAAGAATTTTGGCTTAGGCTCATGTTAATAACATGCAAGAAGAAGTATAAATAGTCTTAATACTCTATATTAGTGATAGAATAAGGAAAAACCAAGTTTGGGTATAATTAAATAGGTTATTTTAACTTTTTGTTTTGAGAAAATTACAATTACACAGTCATCAACATTGGTCACTTGACTGATGTTGGTAGTCAAATTTTATCAACATCGATGGGATTAATTGATGTCAATAGGCTAAAGTATGATGATGTTAGTGGAATTAATCAATGTCAGTCACTGGGAGATCTTAGGAGATGGAAAATCCAAAATTTTAGAAAGCTAGAATTAGAATCTAGGTAAAATAGATGATGTAAGAGGTTTGTGTAAGAAGAAAGAACATTTAGAAAACTTGATATAATAGGTTATATAAATTGAGTATTACAAATAGTTTTGACTTTGTGAATAAATGAAAAAATGTCCTTACTAACTCTAAAATATAGAAGGCAATAGAAAAATAGAAAAAGAACATATAGCCACTAATTATTAACCCCAAAGATTAATTTTAGTCTCGTGTTGGCTTATGCCTTAATCAAATAGTGAGAAGAGAATTTGGTTAACAAAGGTAACATAAAGAAATATAGAACTAGTTTTAGGTTAGTTTTAGTGCTCAAGAGGAAATTTATATTAGAACAGGTACATGGCTTGTTATAGGAGCATGTTCCCTACACTTCACAGACTTGAAACCAAGCTGGGCCACTTAGCCAAAATATACCTTCTGCTTAGAGTTTAGACTCCACCATATAATGGAGTGGGTTCTCCCCTTGGTGGTGAAATCTAAGTACGATAATCGGGTAGGGTAAGGTGATCCACTAGGTGATGAAATCCCAATGGGCCTTATCTCATGTGAGTTTAGATATTTTTTTTATGAGTATGATCTTTTTTTTAACATAGGTGCACTACAATTCATTCATAATGATTGTAATTAAATAGGTGAGCTAATATGCAACAAGAAAACAATGAAGTACAATAAGTTTTAAACCCAAATCTGAAATGTTTAGATTCAAATGAAAACAATGATGAAATAGGAGTAGAGAATGAAATTAACTATCCTAATGTGCATTCAAGAAAGAAATAAAGAAGAGATTATTTTAACTTGTAAGAAAAATGATAAATTTCTTTTAGAGGCAAAGAGAAAATAAGAGTGGCAAAGAAGAAAAATTTTTAGTTTATTGCCCTTAAACAAAAAATAAAATCTTAAATTTTTCTCTTTGAGGGAAAAAAGAAGGAGAAAGTGCAAGAAATGAAATTTCCATTATAATGCACCTATATGAATGCTTAAAACAAGTAATGAACCCAAGTAAAAATCTAGAGTCCCATCAGGCATACCAGAAATGTTTTGCTAAAATTATGTCTATTTCAAGTTTAAAGAAAAATGGAAAAGAAGGATAGGGATAAGTGATTAGAGTGAACTCAGATTGGTTGTGCACTGTATCTAGATGTTGTAAGCACTACTCTTTAGCTGGGAAGGACTACCTATAAGTAAGAAAGCACTACCACAAAAATATCTGTTAGTAGATATATGAGTGGGCTGCCAAGCTACGTGCTTATTCTAAGAAGTGTCAAACTTCCTTAGAGATGATAGTCCACTTTTGAGAAACAAAAGAGTAATAAATAACAAAAAGAGAGGAAAAGAGAGATAATATTACCAATATTCTCAATCTAAGTGCAATAGAGAGTAACAGAGTGTAGGTAGTATATTTAGTTTATATTTTGGAAGTTGTTTGTGTAGGTATTAGAAAGGTTACTAGAAATCCATAGTTGCTAATGTCAGTTAGGTTGCTGAGGTCAGTGAGATAGTGTGACCAATATCATTTGGGTGACTGATGTCGGTAGGGGTAATAGTTTCTTAGGAACTTGTAGAGTATTTTTTGGGTTTGGAAAATGGTTTTGGTTAGGTATGAAAGTTTGGGGAGAGTTATTAGAGAGAGAGTATTATTTGGATGGGTATGGTCAGAGGTTGGGTGTGTTGGAACAAAAGGAAGTAAGTGGAGAATCTTTATAACTCTATGGGGGTTTGGTCAAGAATGCGTAAAGTAGTAAATAATAGATATAAAGTGATTATAAAGTAAATTCTTAAATACTTACAAAATAAGTGATGTACTTAGCTGAAGAGGTGATTGAATGATAAGTACTGAATGGATGGTTCCTATAAGGCTTGCTGAATCAATGCTTTGAATAGAGAAAACTAGTGTGTGTTACTGGTTCTCAAGAGCTTGGTTCCTATTTTGGATTGATTTTTGAAAGGTAACAGTAATCCAAGATACAAAAAGTTGGATGTCAAAATCTTTTATTTGAATAGAGTGATTTTTATTAATTTTTTATGACCTAAACATTAGTTTGGAGTTTTAATTAAGTAACCAACGTCAGTGATCCCACAGATGTCAAGCATGGGTTGATAGATGTTGGTGGCATGAGAATAGGTAAAAGGGGCTATTTTTAGATTATTTTCTATTCTTTCTCATGCCAAGTGTGGTATCCATTAGTAAATGGTAGAAATAAGAGGTTAAGAAGGATGTAGTTAGTTAGGAATTTATTTTTGGGGTGAGAACAAGTTATGGGTAGTTAGGATAAGGGGACTAAGTCTTGAGGTGACTCAGAGGGTAAGAATTAGTCTTACGATGAGGTGGCTAGGTAAGGTGGCATAAGTGGTTTGTAATTAACTTAATTAAATGTGTGAGGGGTAAAATCATGGGTTAAGAGCTAATTATTATTAAGGGTTAGGTAAAAGCATGGTCTCAAAGGGGTTTTGACACAGGGAGTTACACACATGTGTGACATAATTTTAGTGTTTATAGTCAACACTAAATCAAATATAATGACATTTGAAAATAATTATATTTATATCTTTTTGACATTAGGATATACAATCATTATAAAAAATAATAATCTTCTAAATATTATTATCACCTTAATCCTTCAGATCAAGTAATAGTAATAGAATTTGTCTACAACTTACTATAGAAATGAATACATAACCTCACATCATTATATGACACAATTATACCCAATAAAATAGTTAGGCAAGTTAAACATGTACAAATTCACTCATTCAACCAAGAAATAACATCATATAAGATAATATATGTACAACAACTAGATTAATGAAATCACATAACCAAATCAACATGATCATCAATAGTAATCAAGATCACCTAGAAATCATATTAACAATAACATAAATTAAAGTAACACAAAACATAATATAACTATCTAACTCAATGAATGAACATAAAACATGATAATATATTGTGGAGTGTGGATGGATTTCTATTTTTCATCTTTGTCATCCCCCAATGACTCCATCTACACCACCCTCTTCAATGATGCTCTCCCTCCATCACACTTTGAGGGTTGTATCTATCCTGCATCCACCTTAAAATAATGAAGGTAGTTAGCCTAAAACACAAATATATCCATAAAATAATGTTGTATAAACTAATAAACATGATCATAATGTATATAATATAAAAGTACAACTAACTCATAGCTAATTAATCATGTAAATTAAGCAACATATAACTCTCCCATAATTAGCATACGACATAAAGCTTAATCAATCACTATTTAATCATATAATAACCTTAAAAATCCATGGATCAATAGGTTATTTATCTTAGATATAAATAAGGTTGTGACAAAAGTATTTCATCAAAAAATATGAGTTGAAACTTGCATATACATAACTTTCAAGGATCATTAGTAGGCTAGTTAAAAAAGACAAAAGGTACATACATTCATCTGACTACTACATAAAAAATTTAGTTAAATACATGAGGTCTTTCCTTTTAGAGGAATTCTAAAGTAGGGATATTAGCTAATTACCAAAGATAGTGGGTCCCTATTCTAATAAAACATAATGGGGGTATGTTTGGTACAACTGATACTTCTATTATGGACTTACCCATTTTCTCAACAAAAATATCAATTTCAATGCTTATTACTACTCAAAACATGTTTTCATCTACTTTTTTGAGTACCCAAGTTGCTAATCTTTCTCCCACTAGGCCTATAGTTCAATGATGCTTTCAAGTTATAAAAACCTTGGAAGACAAGATTAAAAACATTGAATAAAAATCTTTGAAATCCCATCATGCTATAGATTCAAAAGATGGTTCCATAACCCTCATGAACTTGAAATCTCTTTGCACCCTTTGCCAACTAGATTTATTTCACCTAAGTTCAGATTTTATGATGGAAAGGGTCATCCTAAAAAACATCATAGAAACATCTATGTGACATGCCTTAACTATGCTTCCAATGATAAGATTTTGACCAAATTATTCCCAAGAAGTCTCAAGGGAAATGATTTGAGTTGGTTCTATGATTTACCTCTCCAATCTATAAAAGAATTCAAACCTCTTGAAACCAGTTTTTAGCATGCTTTTCCATTAACATTTTTATAAACATTTCATATGTCAAAATTTCTAAAATAAAACAGGGAACCAATGAACATATCAAAGAATATGTCTTGAGATACAAGATGATTCTAGAAAAAATTACTAATCATATGGTAGATAAATATTTCTAAGATCTATTTAAGTAATGTTTTCTTGCTCCTTTATATGATTCTATTATATTTAAGAAGTTTCAATATTTCAATGACTTATGTCATATTTTACATGACTGTGAAATAAATCTTATATCATTAAATAAAATTAAGTGTGTATCAAACACACTAGATACATATACATCTAGTAAAAAATTCGAAATCAAACCAAGTTATAAGGTAAAACCTCTTAAGCCTAAAAAAGAAACAACCAGCATGGTTAACATAGTTGAACAATTACCTTGTTTGTTTATCTCATCTAATGCACCCAAGAGATAATTTACACCTTTAGCCAAGTCCCCAACCTCATTACTCCCATGGTTACTAGAGTGATAGCTTATATCTCTCCCCAATCCTATTGAGGTTGATATGAATTGACCTCTACCCAAATGATATGATACAAATGCTTATTATGATTATGATCAAGGACAAGGACATTTTATGTGTAGATTTTTTACATTTAAGCACAAGATTCAAGATCATATAAATGACCAAAATATTTAACTTAAGTATCCTTAAAAGTAATCATGTTCACAACTCATTGATCACCATAAATAGAAAATATTTAAATTTTTTAGATGAAGAACGTGGTTGACTAAAATATCAAAGTATAGTTGATGAACATATGTGTGAATTAATCTATTTTAATTTGTATTATTTTTTGGATGTATTCTACCTTTGATATAAAAGTATTTGAAGGGACTATTTAAAATAATTTGGACTTTATTTTAGTCCAACTCCAAATAAAACTATTAGAAATAAGTCTTAATTATTCAAAATTTTCTAGTTTTGATTTCTCTCCAATGTAGTATATGGATAATAGATCCAAATGATTACCATATTCTTAGTCTAATTTTTTTGGAATATATGAAAATTAATATTTTTATAAAATTTCTCTTTAGTTTAGTTTAGAGGCATAAGTCCAAATTAACTAAAATGGTCATTTTGATCTCAGAATTCAAATAGTCCTTTCTTTTAGGCATAGTAAGAGGTTTGAATATGAAGAGATAATGATTCATAAACACTTATAAATAACATCCATTTTAATTATGAATGGTTTCATATGTGTGATAAATATTAATACAATGTTTTAAATGGTTTTCCTATATATTTTTTACTTATGATCTTTGTCCAATGAATATTATGGATGTTTTGATCTGTTATTCATATAATTTATGCTGAATTATATATATATATATATATATATATATATATATAGTCTTTACATATATTCATATAATGATTGACTTAATATTTAATGGCACTATTTAGTCTTAATTATTGATAATTGTTCCATTTTGTTATTAACTATTCAAGTTATCCCTGTAATTAACATGTTTTGGAGTTTTCCAAGAACCTTTGTTAACGATGGTGTGGTGAGCGTGGAACTTTTTGAAATGTGTTGAGATGGTTTCCAGGACAAAGAGATTTATAAATATGGTTGTATGAGAGAATCAATAAATTTTAAATATATAAATGAGAGGATTTAAATTGACTATGAAGGAGATAATTCAAGAACATAAATATAGAGAGATTTATGAAATCTGCTCATGTGAATTACCTAAATTGTTAGCTGTGTGGTGGTAAAGATTGGAGTATTAATGTTTATAATCGAGAGGGATAGAGTGTATAGTTTGGATGGAAGAAGATTTAGATAGACTGAGAATTTTAAATACTAATTAGATCCACACTATGGACTATTAGACCCAAACTACAATTGATAGCTATATCATGGAATTTATTATGAAAGGCGATTTGGCCTTTGAATCTATATAGGACCTATTTTTCATATGAATTCATAGTAAATTTATTTAGTGACCACCTAAATTGATAATAATGTTAGTTATGGAAAAGGCCATGGTGACTATTCCTACCAATATGGAGCAGTTGCTTTGAGTGTCATGGGGGTACATGTGGGATAGAAGTTAATGATGCAGAGCTGAGTAGAGAAACTTGGACTTTAACCTAGACTATGGATGACAAGAAGAGCAGAGTGAGAATAAATTTATGGGATTAGAAAGGGAACAATGATAATAGAGAAGATGGAACAAAGTGAGTAATCTAGAATTAACTATGAATAAAAGTAGGATTAGATTATAAGATGCTACAGATGGAAAGGTGTAGAGAGAGGCTATGAAAGATGATAGAAATAGAGAATTTTTAAATTATGTAGAAGGGCCTGATGAAGAGGAAGAAATAAATTTCAATAGTGCAGATATGAAACTTATGGATCAGGAAGAAGAAGGTAGGTTAATAGGAGTAAAACTAGAAGATAGAAATAGATAGTAGTTAATGAAAGTGATATTGGTTGGAACTAAGAAAGAATATTCTTATGAAGAAACTAGGTTTAGATGCAAAACTATAGTAGGTTCAAATTCAATGTTGGATGACTTTAAAAATAGAGATAATTAATTTAAAGATTATATATCCCCTAACCCAATATACCATTTGGGAGAAGAAGTGTAAGAGAAGAGGTAGATACAAATTAGTTTGATTACTTTAAAAATAATTTTGGTAAGCTAAGTGTAAAGACAAAGTAGACAATAAATAAGAATATGAGAAAATAATTAAGATTCCTTTTTAGGACACCTAAAAAGACTAGTGTGTATAATTCACTAGTGCACATACATATATTGACACAACCACCAGTACACATACACCTATAGTCACAGTTTCCAATGTGTAAAAACTAATGCTAGCAACTTCAACTGTGACATATATTTATTAATATAGGGATATTTATTTATTTAATGAAATATGATAGTTTTATCTATCCTAATTAATAATTGGTAACCTAAAATATGAAAACAAACATTATGTGGGTAATATTTGATGATTTTAATAAATATGAACTCTAGGGGCTTTGTGAAGTCAAGGTTAGAGTTCATTTGTAAAAGAAATGTTAATACTCTTGAAATTTCACAAGTTAAAGATATATTATTAGAAAATGTTAAGGTGAATAAATCTACAATCCAAACTATTCAAGACCTAAAGGAGATTTGACAAAGGTCTAGATAATCAGTCAAAGACAATGATTGTAGATTTTATGATGTTATAAATAGCATCAATTTCATCCTAAAAGAAAAGGATAATGATGATTGGTTCATAGAAGGGATGAGACCAATAAATATATTTTATATTATGTATTTTTAGTTTTTGACTAAGGCTGACACATGATCTTTTATTCTATTAATAGAGCAAACTAGGGATTATGGCCACCTTCTAATAGCAAGTTCCTAAAGTAGAAGCAAAACTAGATGCTTTAATGAGAAAATAGATGGGATGCATGAGAATTATAAGAATAATTTAGCATTATGTTGTATATAATGTGGTCAATAAGGCCACCACAAGAATGACTATCTAAAACTTAAAACATAGTTTTTAAAAAAAATTGTAGATTTGTTGGACTTGTTACTTCAAAATGCCATATTTTACAAAAATATATCTAGAAATCACAAGGTATGTATTAAAATTTTTGAAAATTTACTTATCATGATGAGAGGATATGTAGAGATTTGTAAGGTATAACATAATATATTACAAAGAATGTATTCCTAGTCCCTGCATAGAAGTTACCAACTGTGAATCAAGGTTTCCCAAGCCTAGATGTGGGTATGGAAAGTATGACACAAGGTACTCCCTAGTGGATACCTTTATTTACACAATACCAACCCCAAGGTCTAGTTGGATTGAAAACATCTTCCCTACAACACCAATATCACTCTTATTTGAATAATTTTAATCCAAAATAACACCAATATAATTGGGCTCCAATTTTTCCTCAACACTAGTATTGAGGGTTCTAAACAAAACAAAACAAATAAATAATATATGATAGATAATATTCACAAGGATGGTAATACCCAAAAAATAGATGTGTCTATAGAGGAGTCTATAAGGGGGTATACCAAGCAGGGTATCAAAGAGGCCATAACAATTAAAATTAGCACACCTAACCATTGATGAATGAAATATTATTTTGTGGAGAATATAATAATTATTCAAATAATTATCTGACTAATCTATAGAGATAGACCTATTGTGTGTACTATAAAATTTAAGGCCAACATCAAATGTAAGACTATATAGTGATTAAAAAAATGGAAGGAGAAGATGATGCACAATGTAAATCTGATCAATACATAGCCTAAGGAGAATTCATTCATCTAATAATTTAATAGATAACATCATGTAGGACAAGGATTACCACCTTTATAAATGTTATTAGATTAGGGAATTAAAAGTTTAACCTAATCAATTTCTTGATCCTATAAGTGAGAATAATTTGATGTATCAAGTTGATCAAGTTATGTAAAATATATAACATTAGATGCTTCAAAATGAGATACAACAACCATTGACATGCATATTTATGATATATTATGTGCCAAATAAAAGAACAAGGATTTATAACTAGTTTTACAAACATAATGAAGTTACTCAATAGACTATGTAATGAGGATATATTGCATAATATTACTAACTTCTTGCATAGTTTGGTGGATTGTGCACTATGAGGGAAATAACATACATATAAGGCTATTTAGTATGAAAAAACTAAGAAGCCTTGGGATGTGGACTCCTACATGGATATTGAGCTTATAGGATATGAAATAACTAACCAATACTAAATTTTGGGAGTATTGTGAATATGATCCTAAGATTATAGCTATTGGTAGGCCACACTTAAGATATAATCATATCACCTTTATCCTCATAGGTTATGTGTGAGTAAAAGTGATTGGTTTCCTTAAGGATGTGGAGATTAGAGTGGTCAAACTAGGTCTACAAGGTGATTTTGAAGTCATTAGTGTGTTTTAATAAGGTAGCTGGTGTTATCAAATACAAGTGTGAGAAATATGTCACTCAATATAGACATTTTTATTTCTTTAATGAAATATGATGGGTTTATGTATCTTAAGTAATCTTTGGTAATTTACAATATGAAAAATAACATTAAGGGGGTAACATTTGATGTTGTTAAGAAATGTGAACTTGTACATTATTTTTCAAGTAAATCCTTAAAGTTCATTTTAAAATAAATGTTAATACTCTTGATCTTATATACTTTAAGAATATATTATAGTAGAGTTTAAGGTGAAGAGATTTACAAGCTATACTATTCAAGACCTAAAGGAGCAGGGTATACTTTAAGAAACCCCTCCTTTAGAAAAGGTGTAAAAATTTGGCGAAAGGTGTAAAACACCTGAAAAAAAATTTATTTTTTGTGGCAAAAAAAATAGTTTACAAAGAAAAAATAATAATCTCCATTGGCGAATCATTCATAGTCTCTCAAACAATGTGTAAAATCTGGGCGAATTGTGTTATTTTAAAACCACAAAAAAATAATACATTGGTGAACAAAAAATAATAATCATAGTAAAATTTTAATTTTTTGGGAGAATCATTTCATTGTTTTTCATAAACCTTACCAATATGTTTTTCTATAGTGTCGAGCTTTAACTGCAACTTTTTCTCTCTTTTAGTTTTCCAGGTGCAAATCGTACACTTGCATTCTGTTGGTGGTTCATCATTGTTTATGACTGGTTCAATAAACCAGTACTTTGCCCACAAAATCATGAATGCCACTTCCATTATTTTTCAACTTTATCATTTACTAACACTTTCTCTCACAAGGGCTCATTGGTGCATTGAATCTCACAGAGTGCATGCCTTAAGGGGTGCACTGGGAATGGGGTGGGATCGGCTTGTGGCACTTTGCGAGAGATATTTTCATACTATTCTATCATGCATACATCCCTTCATGCAGCATTCATACCTCTTATGATGTCTCCTTGAAATATTAAAACCCTAAATTATGGCTAAGTTTGAAACCCTGAAACCCTGGAATCTGACTAACTCTGAAATATGATAGGATCCTCCAAAACCTAGAATTTGCATTATAGCTCCTAGCGGTTCGAAACCCCTCTCAAACATCCTGAATGTATATAAATAAAATACAACTTAAATTATAAGAAACTAGATACTAGTTTTTTATACTTAAATGTTTATTTTATATATATACTGTTGGGTTCAAAAAAAATGTTAAACGAGCTGACTCCTCCACAGTGAAATGAAACTGGGATGGTGACTTCTCCCATACTGCATGAAATGGAAACTTGAAACCCGATGAACATTCCACAATAAGCATTACCTGGTCGGCTACGTGAAAGGTGAATACTACCAGGGAAAAACTCAAACGTAACATTTGCCTTGGTGATTACAATGCTAGGTAACCAGGTAAACCCAACAAAGCTTCGCGACCAGGAAACCATGGAAGGGCTCAGAAATTGCCAAAAATTACACTGACAAAACCTCAAATTTGCCAAAATACAAAAATTTTCCACTAAATTATTCCTTTTAAAGGAGATTTAATAAACATCTAGAGAATCAGTCAAAGATAATGATCATATATATTTTAATGTTATGAATAAGATTGATTTCATCCTAGAAGAAAAGGTTAAGGTTGATTGGCTCATAGAAGAGATGAGACTAAGAAGTAGATTTTTTATTGTGTAGTCTTAGTTCTTGAATAAGGTTGATACCTAATATGCTACTCTACAAGTGGAATAAATTAAGGATTATGGTGAAATTCTAGTAGTGGGTTCTAAATTATAAATAAAACTAGATGCTTTTATGATAAAATTGGATGAGATGCATGATAATTATAAGATTAAGTTAGGATTATGGTGCATATAATGTGTTTGATAAGGCCAACATAAGAATGACTATTTGAAACTTAAAATAGAGTTTTTAAAAATATGCAGAGTAGTTCGGCATGCTACTTTAAAGTGCCATCTTTTAAAACAACATATCTATAATTTTAGAGTATGTGTGTTAATTTTTATGAATAAAAAAATTATGATGAAAAGATTTGTAGAGATTTGTAAGAGATAAAATAAGATATTAAAAATAATATTTTCATAGTTGTTGTGTAGTGTTTACCAACTGTGAAGCAAGGTAACCGAGTCCCAGATATGGCCATGACAAGAAAGACACAAGGCAGTCCTTCTTAGATACCTTCATTAACATAATACCAACCCTAGGGTTTAGTTGGCTTGAAAACATTTTCCTTGTAACAACAATATCAGTTAACCTAGAATAATGTGAGTCAAAAACAACACCAGTATAATTAGGCTCCAAGTTTGTCTCAAAACCAATATTGAGTGTACAATTCACAACAAAACCAATAAGGAGGATATGCTAGATAATATTCATAAGGATGGGGATACCAAAAAAATAAAGGTAGATACAAAGAATGTTATAAGGGAGTGTACTAAGGAGGGTATTAAGGAGGCTATAATAATGGTAATTGATAAACCTGACCACCTATGCATGAAATTTTATTTGTGTGGAGAGTACAATCACTATGTAAAGAATTACCGTAACAATATATAGAGATAGACCTATTATGTTTATTGTAGAATTGATTTCCACCATCAAATGGAATAATATATAGTGATCAAGAAGAAAAGGAAGAAGCTGATTTGTAATGTTAACCTAATCAATGCATAACTTAAGGAGAACACATTCATCAAAGTAGTTACCAAACAACATCATGCAAAACAAGGATTAACATATTTGGAAATGCTAGTAGATTAGGGAATTAAAAAAGTTTAGCCTAAGTGATATCTTGATCCTATAAACAAGAAGAATTTAATGTGTCAAATAAATTAGGTTATGCAAAATATAAAACATTAGAATGATTTATAATGATATACAATATCCATTCATGTGAAAATGTATGGATATATTGTGTGCATAAAGAATAAGGAAGGATTTATAAGTAATTTGATAGACATACTAAATTTACTTAGTACACTACATAATGAGGATATATTGCATAACATTACTAACTTCTTTCATAGTTTGATGAAGTGTGCACTATGAAGGAAATAACATACATATAAGGTTGTCTAGTATGTGAAAATTAAGAATCCTTGAGATGTGGCCTCACACATCGATATTGAGTTTGTAGGTTATGAAATATCTAACATAGTATTTGATTTTTGGAGTATTGTGAATATGATCCTGAGATCAACATGGGAAACTATTAGTATGCCACAATTAATTTACAATCATGTCACCTTCAATTGCATAGATCATGTTTGATTAGAACTAATTGGTTGCCTCAAGGATGTGGAGATTAGAGTGGTTAATCTAAGTCTACATGGTGATTTTTAAGTCATTCATATGAATCTTTCTAAGACCCATTACCCTACATTAATTTTTAATAAATGGGATTATGATGGTCAAATGACTATTAACAGAGTGCAAAACCAACTAAAGGCTCATCAAGGAGATAAGATAGCTATCATCCATTTGAATAAAGAATAATAAAATCCTTACATAATTCCAAATGAACTAGAGTTACCGTATATTTACAATGATAATAATTGGTTTATATTTACAATAAATGCACATAGGAATGCATTACAAGCTATTGATTATCAAATTTTTAACCCATAGATGGATTAATCACTAACAACAAGTTAACCATATTATAAGCCATTATCTAGTGTCATAATTTCAACTTAAAAGTTGTACCTCTCCATCAGTTTGATCTTATACTAGGTTAGAAGTGTATGCCGTATAAATATAGGTGTAAAAATGATGGATTATACCAAACTTTCTCGAGATGCTATTCTACCTCGGGTAATAACATATTCCATAAGTGGTAATTTAGACACTCACATTTTGAACTAGGTGAGGGGAGATCTTTAGATGCATATTTTACACATGGTGTTCATCATCAAACATTAGTTACCTCAGTACAATGTGATAAAGGACCTTAATCCATTCATCATGAGGTTAGATAACCATAGGCCAAAGGTAGATCAAATAGTTAGCATAATGAGCTATGCATTGAAAATTACTACTATGACTTAGTGGGAAGTTCATAAAAATCTATAGATATATTGAGAGGAGGAATGTGAATTTTTGCATGCATAGTTATAGTTATCAACTACAATGAAATCCAAATGGGATTAATTTCAAGAAGGCCAATATTCCAAGCTTCACATTCCTAACTGAGATATTGGGTGCATATTTCTAGATGCATACTAGCACCACTACCAACATCCTAGTATATGCATCAAAAACATAAAAGAGAGACCAAAATTATGCACAAGTGCAACAAGAATCAATTTATAATTTTTTGTTTGAGGATGATAAACCTTTGGTGCATAATGTATTGCATAAACATAAAATATTTCCATGTCATAGATGAGCATAATATTTTGGAGCTACAATAGAGTCATAATCACTATAGTAAGCTACTCATGATTTGAATCTAGTGATTAATAATTATGAGAAAAGACAATAAGATCAGGATCTTATTAATCCTTATAATATAATAATAGAAAAGCTAATAGAATGTAGTGATAGTGATGGAGACTTAGATTTGGAAGAATTATTTGAATCAAAGAGAGAATCCAAACTAACACTAGCTAAAAATATAGAACAAGTTAAATAAGGCATACTTCATAATATAAATATTCCAGAATGGAAAGGAGAGTTCACTCTATGAGAAGCTCTACCTAATGCATCAAATAAAGTGTATAGATAACCAATAAAAATATATAAGAAAAAATAGGAATAGAGTTAGTTCTTAAGTTTTCAACTATGGTATATTACTAAGGACAAGAATAGATCTTAAAAGCATTATAGTTGTTGTGAGACTATCAAGATGTTTTCTAGACTAAATTCTATGAAATAAAAAGGTGTAGATCCATCATTGGGAGAGATACACATATAGTTAAAATAATGTTCTTTACCCATTAATAAGTTCTTGTACATGCTAAACCCCAATATTAAAATAAAATTGAAGGATTAATTGGATCTAATTCAAGAATATGGAATCATTTATGTAGTTGAAAAAATAGATTCGGTGATTCCTATAGTGATACAACCTAATAAGTCTAGGGAGATATAGGTTTGTAGAGGCTACCTTGTAATTAATGATTCATGCATTAATGATCTTTTTATAGTAATAGTCATAGATGAAGCCATTGAGTTAGTCATAACTCATAGAGTCTACTCATTAATTGATGGATTTAGTGGGTACCATCAAATTCTATTCACAGAAGAGGACCAAGCTAAGACTACTTTTAAAATTGAATAGGGATCATTTGCATATAAGGTAATGACTTTTGGTTTGAATAATACACTAATAGTTTTCTCTAGAGCTATATTAATTTCATTTGAATACTTCATTCATGATTTTATGAAAGTATATTTTGACAAGTGGGTATTATTTTTTTTAAAGAGCATTTATCGTAACTATGACAAATGTTAGATTAGTGTCAAGATTTATACATTGATATAAATATAAATAAGTAATTATTTTTCACACCTTTTGGAAATCTTTTAGGCCATATTTTATGTAACTATGGCATTCTAGTGGACCAAGCTATGATTTTTATAATAGTGGGGTTACCACCTTGACTAGCTTGATAGAAGTGCATAACTTTCTAGGTCATATGAGATATTATAGAAAATTTATCAAAGGATACATAGCCATATTGATGCTAATGAAAAAAATTCTACACAAAGATATAAAGTTTTACCAAAACTTAGAATGCCAAGAAATATTTATCGATCCTAAACAAGGGTTGGTAACCATACCTATTTTAATTTTTTTTACTGGTATAATCCATTCCTTATACATGTAGCTTCTTTTTGAGATGTAGTAGGATTTATCTTTATGCATCCAAGGGATGGTGGGTTGGATAACCCTTTCCATTTTTATATCAAAAAGATATCAAGATCAGAAAAGAGCTATACCATTATAGAAAAAGAGACATTAGATATGGTGTTTACATTGAAAAAGTTTTGACTCTATCTATTTATCACACTGTCTAAAATTTTTACTAACTATCAGGGATTATGATACCTAGTTAATAATCCAATATTGGGATATGGATCTCTATATGGATCATATTATTCCAAGAGTTTAAATTTTGAATCAATGTAAAGTGAGGTTGTGAAAATGCTGGACCAGATCATCTGAGTAGATTAATTTTTTTTGAAGAACTAGAAGAAATAGACGATGAGTCCCCAAATGTGCACTTATTCATGGCTACTATAATCCTATAAATATGGAGGGAATTTCAAATGTTTTAGATCAAGGAAATTTATCCATGCATTGTATGGAAAGGATAAAAATAAAATGGTCACCCTATCTATCCTATATAGTCTCATCAATGGATTTATGTACAAGATTGGGAAAGATGATGTGTTACATAGAGTAGAATTAAAGCATTAAATCCCATAACTTAATAAAAATTACATCAGGTAATTGTAAGGGGTCACCTCATAGGTGAATCAACTACAATAATAATCTTACAGAGTGGTCTTTGGTGATAAAATTTATTTTAGGATGTACATAGGGTAGTCAAACATTACAATGTGTGTTAGTGATTGGGAAATCCAAATTAGCATGATGAGATGCCTTTGGTATAAATGGTCACAAAATAAAATTTTAAATAGTGGGGAATTGATTTTTTAGACCCATAAGGCCCCCAAGAAAATGAATTCATGTGTAGTACATTATTAATGTGACATTATTTTACCAAATGTGTGGAAGTTATTACAACCCAAAGTTGTAGTGCAAAGGACAATGCCAAATTCTTATAAGAAAACATTATTATAAGATTTAGATTCCCAATCAAGATGGTAAGTGATATAAGAATGCATTTCCTTAATAACACTCACAATTATCTGATTGGGGAGTTTATGATACTGCATGAAAAGAGCATAGATTATCACCCTTAAGAAAATGGACAAACTAAAGCATCAAACAAAGTATTGGGAAAAATGTTAATGAATATATTTAATCTACAAAGGGATGATTATAACTCACATTCTTATAACTATCTGGGCATACATAAAAAATTAAATGTATGCCATAGGTTTCACTCCCTTCCAACTTGTTTATGGTCTTGAGGTAGTAACGCCTATGGAGTACATTATTCTATGTCTGCACATTGTAATGGTTATGAGGATAAGTAAAAAATAATTTATAAATAAAATATTAATGGACTTGGTTATAATGGAGTAAATTTGACAAAGGGAACAATGGACATAATATATCCACAAGTTAAGGTAGAAGGCATGGCATGATTTCAACATGTTATTTAAGTAATTTCATCTAGAACAAAGGGTATTTCTATATTATATAAAGTTTAAGGCATTCTAAATAAAATTATACATTAGATGGAAGGGACCCTAAATTATTCATAAATTATCAATATAGGGTACCATTGTGTTAAAATATCTAAAAGGAACCATATTACTAGGTTGTGTTAATGGCTATATACTTAAGCTTTACCATCATTAGTCTCTATCATTGTTACTGCTAAAAATATACGGTACCAAGTATCACCATGTATATTAGGTTTTTTTTAATGTTATTTTTTTCTTTTATTTATTTTTTTAAGGTAAAAGTATTTGTATAGTGTGATATTTAGATCACAACACATCAAAGTGTATCTAGAAGAGTGGGCATCACAAACTACAACTAAGTCCCAAAGATATCCTAAAGATCGATAAAAATAATTAAATTATGGTCATTTATTAATTACAAGAATATGGCACTAAAAATATAGATATAATGAAATTGTGAGTACAAATCATTTAAGATCATTAATGATAAGGCAATTTAATAGTTTATATCTTTCTTAAAGTGAATTACATGGTGGAATGATAGGCGGGGTCATAAAAGAATTGGGATGAATGAAAATACATATCATCACATAATATAACAACCAAATAAGGAATTAAATTGCATAGATTCAAAAGGGTCACTGTAATATAAAATAAAATCTAGGTGAAATTAATTTTTGGGAGAAAAATCATGCATAACTAACCAGTACATTTAAACTAGTCAGTTAGATAGATTTGGGTAAGAAAGACTATATAATAAATGGAATTGATAATACACAAACATTACATAATTATACTTATAATATAATTTTGTGATATACTTTTAAAACCTTTCCTTATGCATATATTTCACACCATATCTAGAACAATCAAGAAAGTATTCAACCAATGTTGTCACAACAACCATAGATAGAACTCAATTATTGATTCCATTCTCAAACACATAAAAAGATTAAATAAGGACTAGCCTAGGGATGAATCAAACTAACTATAATGACCCCAAACCCTTTGAATTAATTTATTAAGAAAAATATATTATGTTTTCTCTTGGGTTGTAAGAAGTTACACAAGTAGCCCTAGTGCTCCCACATTTACTACAAGGCTCAGATGTAGAAATATTGATCAAGATACCTACCTTTGGACAACTAGATGAGGTAATGCATACTTTTCTAAGTAGGTATAATCAAATGGCTATTCATTTATCTGATTATGTCATAAACTAGATAAATGCTTAGACTATGGAGTGAGGAACATGTTTCCCAGCTTGTAGTAAATCCTTTCTCCCCTATAAGTCCACTGCTCTACAAATTCATTTAGACACAAAGGAGAATTATAAAAAAATGGAAATTATAAGAATACTAATTGATTTCATAGATGATTTTTTAGTGTGAATTCTAGTTGAATGCATTACAAATAGGTTCTGAATAACTATAAAACCTAATAAGTAATAAAAATGGTTATAGATATTATGTATAACATGATACACCTACATAGACACTTTAAATAACATGAGTTTTTAGCCTAATAATTATCTATCAACATTAATAAAATAATCATAGGTACCTCCATGACATTTCAATATCAAATTTTGGTGTTCTTTATTTCATATAGTGGAAATCACTAGATGGAACAGTTAACTTGGCTACATATTTTTGGCCTACTACCACATTCATAAAAATTATGTGGACCAAAACATGAAACTATTATGAGCAACTAGGGTAGTTCAAAACATTGTATATTTAATCTCTAGAATTGATTAGGTCACACCCTAAAATACCCTAAGATGTCATGTAGTATCTAGGATAGTATGCATTGGTTAACAAATTGCACAATGGAGTCTAGATCAAAGTGCATGAGTTACCGACACCAAATATGACCAAAATGCCATTCTTCATCATAAAGTTATATTTATAGTTATAAATTTGGAGGCATAAATATAGGTGAAACATATGCATGATATCCATCTATGAAGATAAAAACCCATACTTGGGAAAGCACAAGAGAAATCACAAGTGCAATCATGGGCTACACTAAAAATAACACAAACTCCCTCATTACTAGATAAAGGGAAAATAAAGGCATCATCATGGAGATCCTGTCATAAAAATCATATATAATTGGGATTTTCCATAAATGAGATTTAATGAACATGAAGTCCTCAATTCTATACTAGAAGGCATACATACCAATCATTAAAATAATGAAGAAGAAACATAGTTCTTATTTTAAAAATTAACACACACCTAAAAGGTTCATAATTAGGTAATGCATGACCTTTGGGTTGACATCAATCAACTTCCCCCTCCATTATTCTTAACATTGTAAATTAAGAAGCAATTCTACAAAAAAATGGTACCCAAATTATTTATAGAGATATAGCTATTAGATATTTTATTATGCACCAAGTAGAGCATCCTACATAAAAGATTCCACCTCTATCCTTAACATGAAAACCAATGGCTCATCCTTCATCAAGGACATCCCAAACAATAAATTAAATAATGATATATTTTAGAGAACAAGTAGAAGAGAGTGGATCATAAAAACTACCAAAAGCACATCCACATCCCTAAAACTAGGTCATAAAGAAGAAAAATATGATACTCACTACCCCTCCTACTTCTATAAATAAGGTAGATATGTGGAATAATATTGTGATTAAATCCTCTAGTTTGAAATATTCATAATCAATGACAATACCAGACTCAACAAATCCTCTACAAGAACCTAAAGAGACTAGCTTACAATAATAAGAGCCATAAATAGAAGCTACATAGGAATTATAAGACCTAGATGATGAGCAAAACAAGGCTAATAATAAATAGATAAAGGAAGAGGAACATTGGAATAAGAAAGAAGCAAATAAAAAGGAAGTGACATAGGAAGAAAAATTCAAGAAATGGGTATTTACACAAGAAGAGTAATGCTAACAATAAGTTTGTAGGAGACATGCCAAAATAAATCTAAAGAACTACAGGATAAAAAAATAAAGATAAATAATTTGATGTTGCATAGAAGGAAGTTGAGGAATTAGATTCTCTCAATAAAAGAGTTAAATAAGTGGAGGTAGAGAAAGGAACAAGAAGAGGTAGTGCAAAAATAACAAAAATCATTGGATGTGCAAAACATTTAGGAGGAAGTAATAACATAAGTAAAGGCTTAAGAAGAAGAAAAGGCCAAAGAAGATAAGTGAATAAAATATAAAAAATCCAAGTGCACATATGAAGAAAAAAAAACCAAAGAGAAGGTCAAAGCTAAAGATAATGTCAAAAATAAGTCTGAGGGAGAAGCTAAAGGAAGACCTAAAGCAGAAGCTAAGGCTAAGGATGAGTCACAAGACAAAGCCCAAGTTGAGGCAGATGCTAAGGCTAAAGCTGAAGTTGAGGCTCTATCTAGAAAATAAAAAGAGGCTAAAGATAATGAATAATTATAACATGTATAATATCATAAACTAGTGACATAACTATGTATGTAGTAGGAGGATTTATAGATAAAACCTCAAATCACTAGGTAGTGGCTATGGGATGTTCCCACCTTATCCACTCGATGTAAAAATTTCTCTCTTACCTTGGCCCAATTCATGTCAAATCTTAAAATTATTATAACCACATTAATGGGAATTTCTATAACTATTATTAAAACATCTTTGAATGTTTCCTGGTTACTGATAATCCAGGTAGATTGAAGGCACAATTGCATTTCAAGAGTCTATTTCAAAAAATGATTTGACCATAGATAAGAAGTTTTCTATATGTGAGGGAATAATGTATAATTGAGCCTATAGCTTACCAATGTACACTAGATAATAATTAACATCTTCCCAAAATATGTTACACATATCTTAGGTGACAAAGTGATGTTGGAAGAAAAATAATTGACAACTTTATTAAATTAACTTCTAAAGGTTTGGATGGCTACACAACACCTACAAACATTGAGAGCATAGGGGAAAAACAAAAAATTATAAATGGAGGCAATCTATGAACTTGTTAAGGAATATGAATAGGTTATGCACACTATTGCATAAAAATCAAAATAAATTACACAAGGGATGCTAAATTGGAAGCAACACCTTAACCACTGGTTGTTTCTCAAATAGAGTTCATAATAATAGATAGAGTTAAAGTTGAATGGATGATCAAATGGATAATTTTTATGCAATGAGAAATGGACTAAAGCAATTTATGGGTTTGAGGGATGCCACCATCTAAAAACTTCAATATTAACATAACCAAAGTCTATATAATGTATTTTCCACCCTACAAGCTCAAAGGCATGTAGATAGATTGGATGAGTTGGTTTTATATATACATATCAAAGCATCCAATGCTAAATCACTCATTACTATCATAGAAGATGAAGACATGAAAAAATTGATTGTAATCTAGATCATACTATGCATAATTTTTACTACAACACAAAAAGTGATTAAAGACTCGAAGATGTTTAAGCAAGATATTTCACAGACTAATCCTTCCATTACTCAACTTAGGGATGAGTTTCAATTAATTTAACGACAATAAATTTTATAGATGAAAAATTATAAGAAGATAGTTGTGAAACCTAAAGTAGACACCCAACAAAAATATCTCCCACCAATAGATTCTAAGTAGCCAAGTGATTCTTGCATATCATAAGCAAAACCAGCATAACAACAAACTAATATTCATCCACTTCAAAGTAGGCCACCATCCACATAGTAGGTAATGCACACCCCAATTTTGTATTTTTAATAAGGTTTGCATAATTTTTGTAGGATGGCCTTAGAAATTAGGAGTGTGTCAAGGATGTTGAAAAATTGTAAAGGGCTTCCACCTAGTTATGCTAGTCTATTGAGAACTTGAAAGGGTGGTAGGATAGTATGTTAATTAGTTAAAAACATGAAAATGTGACTAATTAGAGAATAAAAAATTAAAACTAGTAAATAACATCTGAAGTAATAACCACAACTCTTATTTTTGTCTTATTCATTTATCTCCAAATATGAGTATTTTTCTATGATCTTTTCTCAAGATGAGACGACAAATTAATTATATGAAAGTGTTGGATAAAGAATAGGGCTAACTAAAATAAAAAAGTATAATTGATGAACATGTGTAAATTCATCTATTTTATTATTTATGTTATTTTTTGGATATATTCTACCTTTGATAGAATAGTAGTTGATCTCAAAATGTGAAGAGTCCTTTATTTTTTGCTTTTTAAAATCTTATAAATAATGCCTTTTTGTAATTATGAATGGTTTTATATGTGTGACAAAAATTAATATAATATTCTAAATGGTTTTCCTATATATATTTTACTTATACTCTATGTGAAATGAGTATTATAGATGTTTTGATAAGTTATTCATATAATTTATGCCAACTACACACACACACACACACACACACACACACACACACACACACACACACACACACACACACACACACACACACACACACACACACACACACACACACACACACACACACACACACACATATTAAATTTTCATGTCTTTATTTGATGATCTTAACTTAATGTTTAATAGTGTCATTTGATAGAGGTATAATCACTAAGAGGGGGGGTGAATCAATAATGCTAGATATTTAGTCCAATTCTAAACCCATTAAACTCTTAACCATTCAACACATATAATCATGAAGCATACACATCATTCATAACATTAAACATGGTGAATAGAACAACATTAAGCACATAACACATGGTATATATGGGAAACCCTCTTGAGGGATAAACCCCACTAAACCTTGCAAGATGGACTACAATACTATGAAATAATATCCAACAGTTAAACTAACACCAAATAATCAAGGAACACCCATCCCTTAGTTTAGTGAGACACTAATCCCATAAGGACCTTTATCCCTATCTAGCTAAGCACCCAAAACAACTAAACCTTTAGCAAGATTTATCTTACAAGGAGGAACCAACCCCCTAGGCAACTAATCACCCACTTAGATACATATAATAGATCATATTAAGCACCTATTACTACTCTTAAACTGATGATGACCACCTTTGTCTGTACTCTTCACCTCCAATCTCTCAAGCTACCTCTAAGACTAACTCACTCAAACCACCTCTTCTAGGCTCATTAGGTGAAATGACCTATGTTTACTTATACATCAACTTGATCAAATAAGCATGACTAATACTCTTTACTATGTTGGTTCTCAATGACCTATACATTCTCTTTGAAAGGCTCTCTCCTTCACTTGAGTCCACACTTCTACAATAATTACACAAATAAGCCAATTATGCCTAGTATTTATACCACTCTCTTGGTATAACCCATATTGGTTGGCCAAGATGTTTGCCATACTTACTCTACCTTTGAAATAGGTAATCATACATGTTACATGTATGAACCACATAATCCTTAAGTCGATAAATACCTCATTAACCCCAAATTACCATTAGGTCTTGGTGAGACCTAAAATAATTAGGCCTTTATACTCACACATTACATACACTATTAACTTTAGGTGTGCCATTAGATCAAATTATAGACAATGAACACTCACCATTAGATCTATCTTGGCTAGTTGACCCTAGATTATAACATAGTTAAACTTGATGGTCTTTGAGATATCATAGTCTGTAATTGTTTTAGTTAATTTCACTCATTTCTTAATTTTAGTAGTAAATTAATAAAACTAGTAATAGGAAATGTAGAAGAATACTTGGTAAAGTGCACACATGAATCCATAAAAAGGTGGGATATCCTATTTATCTAGGGAATAATAACTTGGAAATAAGATAAACAATAGAAAAGGGATTTGTTAGATGGATGGTTGAGTGGATTGCCTAACATGAGCTAGATCCAAGAAGTGTAATACTTGCTAAGAGGCTATCAATTCACTATTATAACAATGGAGTTGAAAATGATAAGAATAAATGATACTTGCATTCACTAATAGGAAGGTAAATATATGCAAGAAAGAAAAATATAAATTTCTCATTAAGATAAAATGATCAAATTTTATGCTAAGAGGGTTAGGGTCAAGTCCAAAAAATCATAAAAGTCCCTATGGTTAAAGGGAAACACATAAAACAAGCTTTGATTTGGGGTAAATGGGTGAAAAAAAATTGTTGGAAATGTGTTCCACAGTGATATTCAGTGGTTGTGTGAACCATCTATGGTTGGATTTAACCATCAATGGTTGGGTGACCATCGATGATTAAGTCTAATCATCAATGGTTGGGTGACCATTGATGGTTACCTATGTCAACCTAGGAATGATAAAAATAAAAAGTAATGGTTGAGAAATTGAGTCAGCAGTGGTTTTGTTATGAGGTTGAAAGTTGGAAATAAGGTATTAGTAACTCTGATAAGGTAGAGAGATTATAAATAGGATAGATTAAATAAAATAAGCAAAAGATACTTAAATTTTGGTGAAGGAATTTTAGAGTAATTTGACCAAAGTGATGGTATTTTGACCTTTGAATGTGATTTTGATAGAGCTTTGGGTCACTAATGATACTACTCACAAAAAGGATGTTGGATACCTATAAGAGAGCTTAAATGCAAAATACTTGATTATCTATCTATTTTCACTTCCTCCTCTTCCTCTTTTATAAGTAAAAGTTACTAATTTGATATGGGATAAAGTTGCCTATTCTCATAGCTTTAAAATCTTGTATTAAAATAAGATTTCCATTTATGGAGTTGTTGATCTCACACCCAATTAGCCATGCTTTGACATTTTAAATTTTGTTTGGGGTCCTAACCATTGATGATCAGTCCAACCATCGATAGTTAGGCTAACCCTTAGTGGTTGAGAGAATAGAAGAACATTGGTGAAAGATGGGTGAATTAAATGATGAATTAGGTTGGGTTTTGATAAGCTCAAGTGGCAAAAAGAGTCTAATGGACTAGGTAGTCTACTAAACAAGGGTCCCAAAGGTGGTATGCAATTAAAAGCTAACATGTGTAATTTTTAGGTGTCTATATTTTAACCCTTTTTATTGCATTATATTATGACAAGCTGTAGAACAAAATAGATTATTGGTCAAGGTCTAGGTCTTACTATCTCAAGTATAGAAGGAGATATTTCCCCTTAAATAGGAGATAATTTTAGTGAAAGTGAAAATAGGTTGGGTATTGATAAAGGGTAGTCATAAGGTGGGTGATATAAAAATGGGTGGGTATTTGAGACATAAAATTACACATAAAATGTGATTAAAAGTGATAGTCAAGATTGTGAAAAGATTAAATTTTCCAATGTTGGTCAAAATACGTTCAGGTTCTAGAAGGATGAGAAGGTTAACTGATCTATAGTGTTGGTCATAGTTGATCAGGTTAGGCCTACCAAGCCATCTAAATAGGCTTAGTGTTGGTCGTAGGTATCCAGGTAAGGAAGTGCTCCCATGAAAAACATAATTAATTAGGTGGTACATGATTTGGTATAAAGGGTAAAAGGTAAACTTGGCAAAATTGGTCATTGTAGTAAAAAAGACCATGCTAAGTCATTACAGAACATGTGAAGTGGTTGGGTAAAAAATTACCAATATTGAGGTGGATGTGCTAAAAAAGGAGGTATGTGGGAGATTGGATGGGTAAGGGGTGGTTGAGTTGACTCCATCTGCACTAGTCAAGTGGACATTGCCTGCATAATTCCTTAGATAGGATATCTAAGAAGAACTTTAGGCCAAATTTAGTTCTAGTCAAGGTTTAGATTATTGATGAGAAAGTTGTGTTGGAAAAGCAAAAAAAATGTAGGGGATGATAAACATCGATGGTTAGGGTTGCCCTTAGGGTTGATCATTGATGGTCACCATGACCATCGATGGTTAGGGAAAACCCTAAAAATCTATAAAGTTAAAAAGTAAAATAGGGATGAATTTTTACTATTTTGACTTTTGGCAAGTTGTGCTCTATGTGTTTTGTGTGATTTTTTATGTGGTTCTAAGCTTACTGAGGTAGAAGTGATTGAGTGGGTTATTACTTATGTTAGGTGTGAGGGATAGTGGGCTAGATGGATGGTGGATGAGGATGTAGCTAGGTGTTGGCATGAGGGATCTAACTAGGCTAGTTATTATAGAATGAGGTAGGGGTTATTTTAAATTTGATAGAATAGTTGTACTTAGAGATGGTAATTTAAAGAAGAGATTTTGGGTAGGGTGATAGAGGTTTTTTTATTTTTTGAAGAAAAGAACATTCCCAAACCATGATTACCTAATCCAAGGTAGGGGTAAAATTAGGAAATAAAATGAAATTATAAAGTTAGGGTAGGCTAAAAACAATGAGCAGGTTAGTGTTATGTGGTTTATGGAGTTTGGCTTAATGATTTAGGGAAGGAGATAAAAGGGTTTCACCATCGATGATCACACACAATGACCATTAGTTGTTTGACCTAATCTTTGATGGTTGTCTTTAGGGGAACAAAAGGTCTATAGACCATCAATAGTTATATAAACCATCAGTGGTTGAGAAATGATGGGAAATGTGTATTATTGAGTTTGGGTGAAGTGTTTGGAAAGGTTTTTAAATGATTAGAAATTAGAAGAGGGTGTTAAAAACATTTTAGTGATGTTCTAGGTATATATGACTGAAGGTGATGAAGGGGAATGGTTAGGATTGAATTTGAAAATAGGCATAAGTTAAGTTTGTAGAAGTAGGTGGAAAGGTGAATGAGTGTAGATTAGAGGAAGTAGGTATAAATGTTGAAGTTATTTTAAAAAGGTAAGATTTGTAGGTCAAAAACTTTAGGTAAAATTAGTTATAATGAAATTTGGAAAGTCTATTGTTTAGTGAGAAAGGGGAAAAGATAACAAAAGAGTGATATATATAGAGAAGTGTATGACGTCAATAGCTAAGTAGGGTTTCTAATTGTGCAGGCCTATGAGTAGACTTAGATAAGGGAGATAGTCTCGATTATCTTCATGGAGGTATATAATAGGATGAAAAATGTTGAGTGGGGTCATATGGAGGAGGCTATCCTAGGGTCCATGAGACATTACCAATACCTACCACAAGATGTGATGATGATCATCATGCTTATTGAGAGATAGGACCTGATGATGAACACCTTCATGCTGCCTACTAGTGAGATGAACATATTATTAGAGGATGTGACATAGATCACATAACTACCCATCTGATGGGAGCCCATATATCATGTAGAGAGTGATGATAAAGATTATTATATAGACTTGAAATATAGAATAGATTGGGAGCATGCCACATGTATCATAAGGGGGTTTAAGATCAAACCACTGTACTAAAGGGCACCAAAGGATAAATGTTTGTTGTTGATGATGATGATGGTAGCAACCTATTTTGCATTATAAAAATTGAACCATGGTCAATTTTCATACTTTTTATAAGGGGTATTAGTGGACATATTACTTAGGAAGACTATATTTAGATGAGCCCCAATATTACTAGTCTAGATCTATAAGGAGCTCTAGGATTTTTGGGCACACATATAGTACAATATTAGTGTCTTATTTTTGCTTCATTATTAAGCATTCAAGCACATACTTGTGTTGAGAACATTATGGGTACCATGGTAGGGATTTACTTGGGTGGCCTTTCTAGTGGGCTTTATGTAATAGAGGAGAGTAGATGCATTGATAAGTGTTAGAGGAGTGACCAAGGATATTGAGTGCTTTAGGGACATGTTGGAGGGTTTGGTGGTGGGGGATGCTATATGGAGGCCTTATGTGGGTTAACCCATATGGGTAGGATACAAGTTCTAGACTTTATCACTCTAGAGCTAGCACTAGATATATGGGAGACAAGATGGAGAGATGGATTTGATCCCATTTGACTAAGTACAATGTAAGTTTGGACTAGTATAGGAGATTTCCCCTAATTTTCCATAATATAGGAAAGAAGATGCAAAGTTTCCACTCCTAGAGACACATCTGTAAGATGTCATATTAGACTATTAGAAGATCTTAGTTATAATGGCTATGGATCATTAAAGGGTTGTGGATGGTTATGCATCATGTTCATAGCCTAGGTATACATCTATAGATTTTTGATTGGGTGATGGGGACCATTATCCCATGGATGTGGATCTAACATAGGTATAAGATGTAGGGAAAGATGGACAAGTAACATCATCACTTGAAATAGGTAATGCCTAGGTGACTAGATTATAGGGATAGGTTACTGCATTATAAGCATAGATAATGACCTTATAGGGATAGGTTGATACTCTAAACTAGTGAGTGAGATTAGGCATAGGTATTTCTAGGGTTAGTGATTCAAGAGAGAGACTCATTGAGATAGAGAGTAGGGGTAGCTATAGTAGTAATAGGAGGACAACCTAGCATAGTTCCAAGGACATGGTACTTAGCCACCATTAAAGAACTTAGATATTATGAGGTGATACTACTAGACCAACTACCAGATGCAATGTGATATGATGAGTATAGTGTTAGGGTGTGGAGCTAAAAGCTTCCCCTAAGGCAAATAGGAGGTTTTTAGAGCTTGACAGTCACTAGCATCGGTAGGCCACAACCAACGTTGATCAGGGGAGCGTAGAAGGGAATTGACATTGACAGGATATCGGCTGGCATCGGTCACATCTAGGAAGGCAAGGACTGACGTCGATCGCCTGTGGCAGTCAGAACTACTATTGATGAATAGTCAGTTAAGTGAATGCAGAGTTTGCATGTTAAAGACCAGTTCGAGTCTTTGAGCCACTTGTCTAATTAGTGTATGCATGAGATCTATATAATAGACTCATGGGATGTATTGTTAAGTGAAGAACTATGGAGAACTAAGTGTGGAGCTTGGAGAGTTCTTCCCATGGTGGAATCAAGTAGGATTCCCCATGTATGTAAGATCAGGTTTGATATGTAGGGTGTTGTAAGATCATGGTGGAGATCTACATGTGATAAGTAAGATCAGGTTGGTCTGCAGGGATGTGTGTATGCGAGGGTCAGAATAGGATTGGCTAGAGAGCAAGATCAAGGTGACAACAATACATCAGGAGCAGGATCATGGTGAGATCTACTTGGAGTACCAGTTTGTACTAGGTTGTACTAGATGTATAATGAGGTGAACAATAGCTTGTGTTAGTTGTTAGTTGTGACCTATGAGAGAAGATTACTCAGGTGGGAAGATTACTTGGGGCCCTTGAGGAGGAAGCCTCACAGAGGTGGAAGAAGAGTGTGATCTCTTTATTGTAATTTCCTTTGTAATGAGTTGAATACAATTGTGTGTTGCCTCTCATATTCTATGTGTTTTCTCATTGATAGTTATTTGTTCTTCTAGGTATTTTCACAATCTTAAGTTGCTTATACAATGGTAATCATGTGTGCTCTTAATTCTGACAAATTGTGTTAGAGCTTTGGGAAACATAGGTCCTATCAAATGGTATCAAAACCTGGTTGTAGGTTCAAGAGCTGATACCATCAAATGGTATCAAAGCGAGGTTGGATGTTCTCAGAGCGAGTTTGACTAACAGATGGCTAGATCTAGTTAGTGGTTTGTTGATTACAGGTCATTCATAGGGTTTCTGATTGAGTGGGAGTATAGCAATAGTAGAAGAAGGTAAGCTGAGAATGAAGAAATTTAGGGACAGGATTAACACCACAAGGAGATTGGTGGGTTGTCTTCAAGTGGGAGCTTGAAGAGGAATACAAGCCAGGATGTAGATTAGATAGAGTATTGGTTTAGGTACAGGTGTAGCTATTTATCTCCAAGTGGGAGATTGTTAGGGTGTGGAGCTAAAAGCTTCCCCTAAGGCAAATAGGAGGTTTTCAGAGCTTGATAGTCACCAGCATCGGTAGGCCACAACTGACATCAATTAGGGGAGCGCAAAAGGGAACTGGCATTGGTAGGATATCGACCAGCATCGGTCACATCCAAGAAGGCAGGGACCGATGTCAGTCACCTGTGGTAGTCAGAACTACTGTTAACAAATAGTCAGTTAAGTGAACATGGAGTTTGCATGTTAAAGACCAGTTCGAGTCTTTGAGCCACTTGTCTAATTAGTGTATGCATGAGATCTATATAATAGACTCATGGGCTGTATTGTTAAGTAAATAACTATGGAGAACTAAGTGTGGAGCTTGGAGAGTTCTTCCCATGGTGGAATCAAGTAGGATTCCCCATGTATGTAAGATCAGGTTTGATATGTAGGGTGTTGCAGGATCATGGTGGAGATCTACATGTGATAAGTAAGATCAGGTTGGTCTGTAGGGATGTGTGTATGCGACAATCAGAATAGGATCGATGGGGGAGCAAAATCAAGGTGACAACAATACATCAAGAGTAGGATCATGGTGAGATCTACTTGGAGTACCGGTTCGTACTCGGTTGTACTAGATGTACAATGAGGTGAACAACAGCTTGTGTTAGTTGTTAGTTGTGACCTATGAGAGAAGATTACTCAGGTGGGAAGATTACTTGGAGCCCTTGAGGAGGAAGCCTCATAGAGGTGGAAGAAGAGTGTGATCTCTTTATTGTAATTTCCTTTGTAATGAGTTGAATACAATTATGTGTTGCCTCTCATATTCTGTGTGTTTTCTCATTGATAGTTATTTGTTCTTCTAGGTATTTCCACAATCTTAAGTTGCTTATACAATGGTAATCATGTGTGATCTTAATTCTGACAAGTTGTGTCAGAGCTTTGGGGAACGTAGGTCCTATCATATAGGGCTAGTTTGGTAGGGGGTCCATCGATATCTATTTTGAGCCAATGGAATTAATAGTGGGGTAGGATAAGACATTAGTATGCCCACCACTAGATGGTAATGAAGGTCTAGGTCTAAATGGCTTAGGTGGTAGTGGTCTTGGTGGCCTATGGGCTTGATAGATGAGATTTGATAATGTATATATGATTTATATTTTGATATCAGCTTGCATGTTGATGATGTAAGATGTATATGAGAGAGAGATTAATATATTATGTTATGTATTACCTTATTGATGTATATGATGGCTATTTTTTATTATGTTGATTATATTATATCATGTTCATGAATTTTGTGGTTTATATTGATGAATTATGATTATGATGTGATGATGTTCATAGAAAATGTTTCATGCTAATTGTTTTTGTTGATTTCATAGTTTAGATATTTGATGATGTATATGATGATGATTATTCATGTATATAATGATGTGTTTGATGAATATATTTGTGGTTTTTGATAGATATGATTTGATGATGTTGATAGGTATAAAAATATTTTGATTTGATGGCGATGATGTTTGATGATGTTAGGATGGTATGTTATGATTGGGTTTGTATTGATTATGGATGATATATGTGATTGTTTGCATGTTTGTGGTTATTTCAAATGCTTTAGTGGAGAACATGTTATTTTATTTAGACATGTGTTGTTATTTGGTTAAGCTCACATATGATTACCAATTATTAATGATTTTTAGATATATTTAGATAGGTGTTGATGAGATATGAAGAGAATGTACAAAGATAGTGTGTAGATAGATAATGTGATAATATTTTTCATAGACTAGATGGTCATGATATTAATGATGTGGTGGGTCTTGATGTTTTGGATGTGGTTTAAATTTGCCTTGTTCTTTATGATGGGAGTATAATTGAAACACATTAAGTATAGATAACAAACTAAATGTGAGTATGAGAGAAAATCATGACACATATGACCACATGAACTAACAAAGAGAAGGAAAGAAAAAAGCATGTTCTTCTTAATTGGCAATGATCTGACAAAAAACCATTGTGGGATTGACTTAGTGAATACAATCCTATCGAATGCTTCAAAGGATCATGTCTTGATTGAGAAAGAAGGTATCTTGATCACTTCATATCAAGTAATCTCATAATCCCTTGATTTTAGAGAAGGATGAAAGGAAGGAAGAAGATAGGTAATAGTTTGGGTTTTAATAAGCTAGGCATAACCTAATGTGGGTTAGTTTTCCCCTTCTATAGATGACCAAAAGGAACTTAATAGAGAATTCCGTACATTATTAGGATATGTAGATTGATCAATGTGAAAATTCTATTAATTCTGTTTATAGGATCCGAATATGGCATAATGTGATAATATGTAAACTGATCAATGTGAGAAGTCTATAAATGGAACCTTTATATGATTTGAGTGTGGTTTACTTGCTTTGATTTTGATATAGTTTTGTTTAGTTGATTTTTCTTATTTTAATAAGTTATTGAAACTGATTGATGAAGGAAGCTTCAAATTATTATGGTTGATCCATCCTTCAAGGGAGTGGTCTAAATTTTGATTTTTATTAACTGTCCTTTAAGGGAGTAGTCTATTTTTAAGTAATTTTTAATTTTTGGGAAGCCATCCTTCAAGGGAGTAGTCTATGATTTAAATTATATATGAATAGGTTTTTATACATGGACATATCTTTTTAGGCTTAAATGTCTACTTGTAGGGAGGCAAGACTTTAGTACAAAATGTTATTGATAAATGGAGAGAGTGGTTTAAGAGACAACTGGTCATGGGATTTCATTTGTCAAAAGACAAAAAGTATCCATGAGAACCATGGTATGGGTAGATCCATGGTACCCATTATTAGGATTAAGTTATAACTATATTAGATAAATCACATTGTTCTATATTGTAATCAATTACTCCCAAAGGGGTGAAGGATGTGAAAGGTAGTGAAAATATCATACACAAATAGATGAGCTTAAGTTAGATACAAAAAGGAATTTGATCCGTATTTCAACCATATAAATGATGCAAATGTGAAGCATTGAGAGGCTCAGGTTCTAGTTTTCTATCAAGAGAGGACAAATGATAAGCTCTTGATCCATACTTATGGGTTATGATGTAGGGTACAAGCTAATTGAAAGAAAATTTTCCCTTTTTTATTTTCTCCATATTTGCTACATGTTAGTTTTATTTGAGGATGAGGTCTCTGATGTTGAACTCCTACTCTTTTAAATATTTATTATATGCATGCTTAATTCAATATTGATAGACACGAAGATGATTAAGTGTGGCAAGGCGATACTCATTAAGAAGTTCAAGATGTGCAAATCATTCTTGATGATAGTCATTTTTAGAAAGGATCTCATGTAATTATACATGAAGATATGGAATTTGGACTTTAAGGGGAAAACCTACCTTAGCTTCAAAAATGAGAGAGAAGTTTGTAGCACCTATAGAGGTTCGAATGCTAGTGCGATAAGACCATAGAATGAATTAGATTTGAAGGTGTCAATCCTATCCTAAAGCACTTAATACCTTAGTGAACATTTTGATGAGGGTTTTGTTTGAAGCTTCTACCTATCCATTGGCTTGTGGATGATAAGGTGATGAGAATCTTAGGTTGATGCCAAAAGAATCACAAAGTTCTTTGACTTTATTATTTTTAAATGAGTTGTCATTGTCAATTATGATTCTATGGGGAACATCAAAGTAATAGATGATGTAGTCATTGATGAATTCAATGATATTTTTAGATTTGATGGATATAAGGGGGATGGCCTCCACCCATTAGGTGAAATATTTAGTGTCGTTAATGATACATTGATGTCATTGTTAGGAATCTAGAACAACAAATAACTCTGACTCCACTGTCAGGATTAAGAAGCACAATTGATTACCTTTGCATAAGCAACTAAACATGGAGTTTAACCAGAAGTAACAAGTAACTAGAATTCAAAAATAACACAAAATATGAGAGACAATACCCAATCATATTAATACTCTTCTAGAAGGAAATACAACAAAGAAGATGCCACAATCTTCTTCACACTCCTCTAGGACTCCCACACCTCTAGGGTGTACAAATAGTAAATCTCTTCAAGAGTTCTCTCTCTCAACCACAGTCACAACAAACAACTCAAGCATAGATTTGTTGTTCACCTCCACCAGTCAGTATCACTACTACCAGTACATCGAGTATACACACATACTCAACTGAGTACACAATGCACTCTAAGTAGATCACCTTTGCACAACCTGCAACACAACTGATCTTACTTACACATGTAGATCTCACTACACCCTGAAGAACCCTTGTCCTTGCCTCACCAAGTCATTATGATTCTCCAAACTAGTACCCCAGTGGATCTTCTACTAGATCTTGCTATCTCGTAGATCTACCTGATCATACACACTCGACACCCCTGTGGAACTAGGAAGAGCTACCCTTACTCTCTTCACTCTGAAGGAGCTAACCAAGCTCAACTCCAACTAGCACACTTTACAATATAGCCCATGAGTCTATTATATAGATCTCATGCAAACAATAATTAGACATCTAATTACAATAATTAGAAACCACAGCCCAAGACTAAAATTAGCCTTTAACATGCAAACAACTAGTTTTTTAACAAACTATTCATGAAATTGATAGTTCTAAAACTACACAAATGACTGACATCGATTGCTATTAGTTTGGAGGTGACCAACGTCGGCCGATACTGATTGATGTCAGTAGCTCTACACACTGGATATGACTGATGGTGGTTGGCTTGACCGACATTAATTGCACTATAACTCAGCTACCTCCTTCATGTCTGCATCAGTGAAGCTTTTAGCTCCACAACCTAATAATCTCCCACTTGGAGATAAATAGCTACAACTATACCTATACTTGTACATCATCTAATTTGTTTCTTGGCTTGTATCCCTCTTCAAGATCAATCCTTAAGACCAACCACCACACATCTTGTGGTGCACCACATGTCATTTAAGTAACCTGACACATCTGAGTCTACATACCCATGTATAGAAGTCCCTGACCTTGCATAGCATGAATCCCTATTGCTGGTCCTCCTCAGATACCTGAAAACCCACTGAACTACTCTCCAGTGCTTCTTTCTTGAATTGATTACAAACTTGCTGACAACACCCACTACTGGGGCAACAACAGGTCTAGTACACATGTACTTAACCTCATCATGTGAATTAGGACCCTATTCTATGAACTTTCCATCCATAGGTGTACAAACCGGTTCTGCATCCCACATCTTAAACCTTGCCACTACCTTATCCACATAATCATCTGGAGAAAAAATCAGCCTGTGACCTTCCATGTCTCTAGAAAAACTCATGCCAAAGAATTTCACTCCTCCCAAATTCTTCATGACATACCACTGAACTAACTTTACCTTTATCTTAGCAAAACCCTGCATGTGTGACCCTGCAACAAGCACACACACACAACATACAGTAACAGGATAATGTTGCAATTATCATCCAACCTAGTAAAGAAAACATAATGGTTATAATGACACTGACTAAAGCCATGCTTTATCATACACCTGTCAAACCTGTACCATTGTCCTATAGCTTCCTCAAGACCATATACCCTAGCCTTCTATCTCACATATCCATTCCCTCTCTTCTTTAACCAAAGAATCCATTCATCTCTCAATGCTTTCATCTCGGCTAGCAACTCTACCAAATCTCCCATTTGGTTCTCTTCCAAAGAATTCATGCCATGCTCCCACTGTTTCCTAGATCCTACCTACTCTATAATGAGCAACAAGTATAAAGAAGGAAAATAAGGAATTTGAGACTCACTTACCCTTTAAGTCCTCCACATGGGCATTTGAGACTCCTTGATAGCTTGTTGTCCACCCAAAATCCATTCTAGTGACCAATGTCGGTCACCACCTAGTCTGCATCTGACCGACGCCAGTTCCATGCAACTGACCTAACTGCCAATGCCGGTTCCTTGACTGACATCAATGTCCACTTGGTCATTGATGCTGGTTCTCTGACCGATGTCAGTTGCCAGCTGCCCGACATTACCAACTTTGCCTATTTGCACATGACTGACATTAGTACATGTCTGATCGACGTCGGTTCCTCTGGACTGACACTGATAACTATGTTTTCTTGTGAGTGATTACTTTTTACCCATGAGCTTACTTTGAATCAAAACCCTATCCAAACTACCCTGCTTAGAGTTATTCAGTCCCATCCACTAATCTCTATCCATCATGTCCTCCATAAACACCAAGGCTTTCTAGTTCTTAAGTTTGTCAAACACATCTAACTTCCTCTTAAGAACATGCATCTCCTTTTTACTCATGTGGCCAAGCCTACAAAGCCACATCTTCACAACAAAAGAAGAATCAGTAATACAAGTAGGTAGATAAAGAGTACCTGCTTTCTTACCATCAGCTAATTCAAGTGCATCCACTATGAGAGTTCTTGTGCATCTCTCATCACCCAACTTTCCTGAAGAAATTAGCCTCATCTTCAGAATTGGGACCTGCATGACATCCTTCAACACCCATGTGTTAGTTGTCTATAATTTCAGCCACACTTCCCCTTTGCCAATACTTTGACAAGGCTCACCAACCCCTAAATAAATCTTTCCAAAGTATCCATGGACCTTAACATGGAAAAATATTCTATTTGGGGCTGCATGGAAAGAGGCAATAGAATCTATAAGCCAAGATTCTAATTTATCCAAGGAACATATAAGAACAACCAGTGCAATAATACTTGTAACACATGCTCCTTCATGCTAATCTTCTACCAACCAGCAATCTTTCTTTACCTGCTCTTTCTTTCCATAACACCATAATTGACCATTCTTGCTTTTGAATTCCTCCATTCTTAGTGTACTTTCTTCTACCATTGCTATACTCCCACTCAATCAGAAACCCTTGAGAGTGACCTATAATCAAACATGAACCTGCTTCCTGCAACCTCACTCTGATACCACTTTGTCAGGAATCTAGAACAACAAACAGCTCTAATTCCACTGTCAAGATTAAGAAGCATAATTGACTACCTTTATATAAGCAACTAAACACAGAATTTAACTAGAAGTAACAAGTAACTAGAATTCAGAAATAACATAAAATATGAGATATAATACCCAATTGTATTAGTACTCTTCCAGAAATAAATACAAGAAAGAAGATGCCACAATCTTCTTCACACTCCTCTAGGGCTCCCACACCTCTAGGGTGTACAAATAGTAAATCTCTTCAAGAGTTCTCTCTCTCAACCACAGTCACAACAAACAACTCAAGCATAGAGTTGTTGTTCACCTCCACCAGTTAGTATCACTACTGCCAGTACACCGAGTATACACACATACTCAACTGAGTACACAATGCACTCCAAGTAGATCACCTTTGCACAACTTGCAACACAATTGATCTTACTTACACATGTAAATCTCACTACACCCTAAGGAACCCTTGTCCTTGCCTCACCAAGTCCTTATGATTCTCCAAACCAGTACCCTAGTGGATTTTTTACCTTATCTTGCTATCCCACAGATCTACCTAATCATACACACTCAGCACCCCTGTGGAATTAGGAGGAGCTACCCTTGCTCTCTTCACTCTGAAGGAGCTAACCAAGCTCAACTCTAACTATCACAGTTTACAATATAGCCCATGAGTCTATTATATAGATCTCATGCAAACAATAATTAGACATCCAATTACAATAATTAGAAACTATATCCCAAGACTAAAATTAGCCTTTAACATGCAAACAACTAGTTCGTTAACAAACTATTCATGAAACTGATAGTTCCAAAACTGCATAGGTGACCAACGTCAGTTGCTATTAGTCTGGAGGTGACCAATGTTGGCTGATACTAACTAATGTCAGCAGCTCTACACACTGGATATGACTAACGTCGGTTACACTGCAACTCAACTACCTCCTCCATGTCTACATCATTGAAGCTTTTACCTCCATAACCTAACAATCATTATGAAGAATAGGGGTTGATTTCCCCAATAAGGTCAAGGCTCTATTATAAAAGGGCTTATAGTATTTTGATACTTGAAGGCCATGGGGAAGTGTGTGATGTAATTTAGCATATTTTTGACACTTGACACACTTATTTACATAGTCGTAATAGTCCTTATTAAGGGAGGGTCAATAATAACCAAGGCAAAGGATATACTTGGTGACAACTAAGCCACTAAGGTGTCCACCATAGATGCCATCATGCACTTCATTGATGGAATGAGAAGCCTTATGAATATGGAGACAATGGAGAAGGATGTTATCAAAGCCTTATTTGTAAAGGATTCCCCCTAGAATGGTGTAATGGGAGGTAATTTTAATAAATGCTCTTTGAGTATTCCTTGAAAGGTCAAGAGGAAGAACACTGATGTTAAGGTAATTGAAATTTTGATCATACCAAATATCAAAAAGAGATGTTTCCAAATTATAAATGGTGGGAAGGTCCAAACTAATATATGAAAGTGTGATAAATTGATGAATTGTGACAAATAGTTTAGATTCAATGGGTTTGGATGTAATTTGGGAAGCAAGAGATGCCATGGTGTCCACAAATTTATTGATGGATCAAGGAACAAATTTGGATGGTATAGTGTTCAAATGATGCCAAGAGTACATATACAAGTTGTTTTTAATTAAATAAGACATAGTTTTTACATTGATAAGATCTATTGAATTGGTTGAAGATGAGTTGGGATTCTTCAAAGATATTAATTATTTTGATCCCCAAATCTAGGGTGGTTTGGATACCTATAACTAGTGCTTTGTATTTGGATATATTATTTGTGCATTCGAAGTCAAGTTTTAAGGAAAGAGGAAGAGGTTCTCCATTAATGGGAATGAGGATTAATTTGGCACCCCCACCATGTTGGAACTTGGAACCATAAAAAAATAGTCATTTGATCAAAGGATTCCTCTTAAGAAAGAGTTGAAATGGATTCATCAGGATAGGTAAGATGTATTAGTTGACTATCAGGTAGAGGAGCTTTAGATAATTGGTTAGCAATGAAATATACTTTAATGGAATTTTATGGTAATAACTCAAGATTTAACTTAGCTAAAATCATGATCCACTTAGACATACATTAGTTTTGATATGGCTTGGAGTGCATATACTTCAGTGGGTCAGTGTTAGTTATGACATATGTTTTATTAAGAAGATAATGATGAAGTTTAGAGGCCATGAAGACTAAAGCAAGGAAATTTTTTTAGGATCAGTATATCAAGTTTCATATTTTATAATCATGTGGCTAATTTAATAGATGGCTATATCCTTTTTCTATTCATCTCAATGATCTAACATTTCCCCAAAGGAGTGGTCAATGGCATATATGTAGAGGTGAGCAAAATATTCAAAAAGATTGAGCTAGTATGATCAAGTCATGATGGAAGAATGTATTAAAGACAAGGATCATATTTTAAATTGATAATAGAATAAGTGATAATGACCTATACACAATTCCTAGGTATCAATCTAGAAAAAAGGATTAGGGGTTTGATGGGTGCATAGGTTCTAAAACTAACAAGATGATAATTGGATGGGTGTTAGTTAGGAGTAGGAAAAGATGATTCAAACTAAATTTATGATGATGGGTTTGCTACATCAATAATAACAAAGTGACAAGGATAGTAGGATATCAACTAGGTATGAGATCTGATTATATGATTCACAATATTAGACTAGGATGGAAGGATGATAAATATGGATAAGACTAGCTCAAAACCTTAAACTAATTTGCTTAGGAAATTATGGGATAAGATTATGTGATGAATATGCTAGGATAATGTGACAAGTATAAGTATAAATTATCATGGGATGGGGTTGGTGTTGGACTCAAGTGGGACCTAAAAGGGCTAACTAGGATGAGATAAAATGAGGTTAGACTAGATGGGTGATGAAGGCAAGGTCAAGATAAAAGGATTACTGATAGATAGAGTGAAATTGATATGGATGATAAAATTTGATGGGGTGTGATGAATTATAGGTGAGACCAAGATAGGATATGACTAGAAGGGTGTATAAGAGAATAAATTATGTATAAAGGGATGAAGATAAGGATGTTTAAGATGAAGTGATATACAAGATGATGTTTAGGATATATAAATGATGCATAGGTCTAGTGATATGATATGAATAAAAAGATTTACAAGAGAATAAATATATGTATAAGAGGGTAAGACAAGGATATATAAGTTAATGTTAAGGATATATGAGTGATGGGGTGATGACCAATGGGGAGTAGATATGGTTAGACTAGGAGGAGATTAAGACAAGGTGGTGATGGGAGATAGTATCAAATGTGTAAGAGACAATATGTACAATGGTATGATGACTAGGATATACAATGGAGTATGACTAATGATTGGTGAGACTAAAATAGGATGTGTTTTTAAATTGATGTACAAAGAATAATATTTAGAATGGGATGATAAGATGAGGATGTAAAAAATAAATAATGAAGATAAGAGGATAATGACAAGGATGTATAAAATGTGATTGGGATATAATCAATGATGAGTGGATATAACTAGACTAGGATGGGATGAGGACAAGTTAAGAGATTAGATAAAGATATACAAAGGAAATGATGAGATAGGTATAGTATGATGGGGTATGAACAAAGAAGAGGTAGGATAATATGGTGGTGACTAGATTAAGATGGGATAAAGATACGATGAGATAGGGAAAAAGATATACAAAGACAATATTTATGAGAGGATGATGACTAGGATGTACAAGATGATATATTGATGAGACAAGGATAGACAAGATGAATATATATGCACAAGGGATAAGAATGTATAAAATTGGTTATGTAAGGACCTAGATAGGTGTTTAGATTTGGGTGAAGGATAACTCAGCTCACAAATAGTATTGGTTTAGAATGACACACATCCAAGTAAGCAAACCATAAAACATATGCTTTGTAAAGTTACGGGTGTGTAACTTGACTCTCACTCGATCAAATGGATATATGGGTGAGGTTGTAGGTTGGTGGCACATTAAAGAATTGATAAAGCCCTCTTGACCCCATTTTCACATGATGGATACTTTAGAGATGATATTAACTCCAACAATGAGGTGCCTATTATGGCTAAATGATCTTATGTTAGGTTTGCATGAGGATCTCTAAGTGCATCCCCTATATATAAGAAAGTATAGTGGGGCCCAAGTCCATATAGGATGATGTCTAACTACCTTGTATCTTGGATTTTAACCATTCCTCACTCTATGAGAACCTTTATGGGGAATCCTAATTTGGTGACAAATAATAGCTCTCCTATTTTTTAAACAATACCAGAACGTGGAGTTTGGACTAATGTGTGGTGGTGAAATCCATGGTCACTAGCCCCCTAAAAAATAAAAATGGATGGATGGTGTATAGTAATTTTTTTATCCCTCAAGAATCATTATAAGGATGTAAGGGGGAGAGAATACATAGACCATAGCCCTCAACATACAAATAAACAACCAAAAATATTAATTAATTGATTAGATTAAAATGTGTGATATATTTACAAGATAAATAATATACAATATAAAGAGATAAAATGATATATACAAGACAAAATAATCAAGATGATTAAAAAATTATTTTAAAAGTGCCATAATTATTCTTTAATAGGTGACCTATAAGGACACAGTTAGTAGTTTTCAAGTGGCACTCAATAGGAGGTAACCTACAAGATAAGAATTAGTAGTTTTTAATTGATAATCTTGAGGGGAAACTTGTAAGACAAGATGTTAGAATAAAATAAGACTTCAAAAATATTATTTTATGAAGATAAAATAGCCCCTATATTTACCGTTTTAATAATAAATATGTTAGTCCAATAGGCCTTAATAAAAACACCCTAAAAAATCATGATTTAGCTCTATAAATTCTTTGGGGTAAGTGGGCCATGATGCAAGGGTTTGGGGGTGGCATCCCCTAGTAAGTTCAAGAGATAGAGGCCCTTATGGGGTATGGGGACAATAATTTGGGCTATGTAGGGTTTGAGGATAGCAATTTGGGCTTTACGAGAGGCCTAGATTGACTAAAAAATCACTAAAAATAACTCTAAAAATGCACTCAAAAAAGACCAAATCAAAGGTAGAAATTAGTGAAAAATCATAATTACATAATGAAAAATCATAATCATAAAGTGAAAAATTATAACTCTTAGATAAAAATACAAATTTTTAGTTGTGAGTTTGCCACAATTAGCTTAATCATGATGATCAACTACAAAATTGTGACTAGCTACACAAAACCATGACTAACAGTGATAAAATCAATACTTAGTATAAATTGATATTAACAGTTTTATTATAAATTATATAATCTTAAGATTATAATTTTTTATCAAAACAAATGAATAAGTAGGTTGATGATAAGATGTCTATATGCTAAAGATGTCTATTCATAGATGACTAGAGCAAATTATTAGTTGATTATGATTTATCAAAATTTCACAAATGGATATTTAGATATTAACAAAATGACCCTAAAATTATGATTATCTAGATGAAAAAAATATGTTTTAAAATATATATAAACCTAAGCTTTCCCTATGAGATTAAAAAATGATAACCAATAGAGAGAATAAGAGTCAAAATTGATAAAATTACCAAATCACCATTAGGACTGCAATACGGTGATTCCACAAGTCAAGATCATGATTCTAAAAATCTAAAAATCTATGAGTTTGTCAAAAATAAGGAAAAAGGGTAAGGCTTATGTTTTTATTTATCTCTAGATTATGCTCCTACCTTGACCCTTCTGGTGACAATGCAAACCATCTAGATAGACCATAGAGAGATAAAAATTTGATGATAACAAGTGGTTAGATGCAGTAAAACCCATTTGGATAAAACATTAGGAAAAAAGATGTTATAGGTGTTAATTTGAGAATGAATCCCTACAAATAGAAGATATTAAGACTAAACCTATAGGTTAGAGGACAAAAGGATGAATATAAGCAATTTTCTCAAAAACTACAAAACTGTGACTCTTATTATAATACCACTATTCTCAGGGTAAATTCATGACTTTTGAAGTCATAATTTTTCATTAAACCTATAAAATATACCATTAATGATTTTCAATAAAATCATGACTTATTTTATAAAATTTCTACTATCTAGACAAGGTCATGATTCTTGAGTTACAAATTTTTTGAAAAGGCAAAACCTGCATGGTTAAGATGATGGTTAGTGGTTAAATCAAAAGGTTAACATAAAAATGTAACTTACAAAGACAAAACTATGACTATAAGGTTACAAATACTAGTGAGATGTCACATATTCCACCTATGTAAGAAAAATTTCAAAAAATATGAGATTTTCTTGATTGATCAGACTTGCAAGCTAGCATAAAACACCACTTGGATGCAAAATTTTTTGATTAGGAGGGATTTTCCCTCTTTGGTCACCAAAATTTAAAAGGATTTTTGGGAACAATATGGATTTAACTATGTAAATTCAAACCCAAACATCAAAATACTAGGTAAAGTCTAGAGTCATTAGAACTATAATGTAATATATGAATTCACAAATTTAAACAATCATTACAATCCTAAAGCTAAGTTCTCTAAACGATGATTAAATGGATTAAAATAAGAGGATTTCAATTACCTTAACTTAGATTTTTGACATAGTGATGTTTCTTGATCAATGATTGTTTAATGGATGCTTGAGATTAGTTTGGCATGGATTGGCTTGGATTCCTAGGATGGCATCCCATGGAGGAGAAGAGTTATATATATATTTTTTGGAGGGAGAGATCAATGTTGGATATTTGAAGTTGGATGAAGAAGATCAATGGATGATAATTATCCAATGAATTTAAAATTCCTTAGAAGCCTATAAATTTATAAGCTTATAGAAAGGAGGGGTTAGAATAGATAGGATTCTAGAATTGTCCAATTCTAGAATCCTCTTATGGATAAATTAGACTTAGAATAGGTTTATATGGGAATTAGGTAGGTAATTAGGGATTACGGGTTTAGGAGAGCCTAGGGATAAACTAGTGTAGGTGGTCTATTAGGAATTTAAAATTCCAAAAAAATAGGTAAATGAGATTGATTAGGATAATGGGGATTTGGGATGAATTAATGATGAAGTGGGATGGAATAAGTTTATTAGATGAAGATATATTGAGGGGGGGACATTATATTAATGATTAGAAAGGGGGATAAATTCACAGAATAAATAGGATGAGCATAATTAGAGTTGATTAATAGTAGTATTAGTGATAATAATTTAAGTGAGTGAATTTAGGTGCATACACATTCCAATATCGGCATATCGAGGTCAGTTTCAAGATTTAATTCTTATTTAATATGCAAGTACAAGACTCTTAGATACCATAATCTCTAAGTTATTTTATTTAATCATCAGGTCCATGTTTTCTAGTGTTAGTCATTTTTAACACCAATGTTTGTTTTCCAAATCCATATGGAGGAAGAACGAAAAAATACATAAATTTTTTAAAGCCAAATCATTGAAAATAAAAGGAAATGATTAAAATACAATTACAAATGTAAAAATTCAAAAATCACACCAAAAGACATGATTATAAAGCACATCTTATATTCTAGTCAAAACTTAAACTCCATATTTGACCTCATGATAGATCTAAGGTCTATTTGGGTGAAATAGGATAGTAGACTAGGATAAAAGATTCAAAGTTGTATATAGTGTTACTTACTTTCTCACACAAGTACCCAATCTTCACAATAGATTGACAACTTTATAGGGGGTCTTGAGGAATAGGGAACATGTTGTGGGAAGGTAAATCTAATTTAATTTTCATGCATATAGCCATCATAGGATGATATATATACTTCATTAGTTAACCCAAATTCATTTTGTTAAGGTAAGTTCTCTAGAGTCCTCAATGTCTAAAGTCTTCTTATTTTTCCAGCTTAATTCAAGTGTCTTGATTCCAATAAAGATTTTCTACCTTAGTACTGCCTATACTTCCCCCAACACCCATTGAATTTAACCCCTTGATATTCAAGTTTAATTATAAATCTATTTTTCTAACTTATTTAAACCCTCTTCTTCACATCTTATTAAAAACATGATACCCATAGTTTTGTTTTCACTATGTTTATCTTACGAATAAAACTATTTTTGAGTGGTCATGCATTAATTTCTTATATAACTACTTTATTCTTCTTGGATTTTCTTAGTTTCATATAAAAATTATAAACATTATTTAACAATCTTTTTTTGTATCATAATTCTCCATTTCTATATTGAAACTTTTTCATTGCTGAATGAGTTTGGATTGTTACTTCTCACTCATTGATGTTGTTTTAAATTATGTTCCTTTTCCAATTTTTTTAAGTTTGGTTCATTACTTATTTTACATTTATGTTAGATTTGTCATATTAATTTCACATGTCCTTGGTTTTATATATGTTGTTGCTATTATTACTTTAGGTATATTTTATGTTTGAGTATTTTGGTCATTTGGTAGCCTTGTATTTTTACTTAGTTTACTTTGGTCCTTTTGGATCTGACTTAACATCTATCACCCTAGCATTTCAATTGACCAATTAATATATTTTTAGTTATTTTTATTCCCCCACATTTTATTGTTTTTTCTCTTTAATTTTGTATCCATAGGGTTTATGCAAAGCAATTAATTCACTGTTCACGATCAAAATTATAAGTAAAAAAAAAACCATCAATGATAAAGCTTAATCAAGGTATGTATATGTTACATTAAGTTATTTTAGTTATTTCCTTAATGTTATTTCAAATTATGTTTTTAAATCAAAGTTATTAGCTTAGAATTATGGTTTTATATTTTCTTTTTTAAATCACTGTCCCATGTTACATCTATGTGGCATGTGATGAGATTCTAGTGGGACATATGTACACACAATATTTTTAAACTTTATTGATTACTAATGTTATCTCTCTTGTAGGAACCCATAAAATCTAAATTTATTTTAGTGCATGCCTTAAAATGTGCATCAAGAAAGGGTTTGGTAGAGATTTGGTTATTTATAGGATCGTTGTTCCCTATATAACCACTTAAAACCAATAAAATTTACTCCTATCTATTCCCCTAGGATTTGAACCCCCAATTATACACTTTCTTAAGAAACTCACCACCCAAAATAAACCCTAATTAATAAAAATACCCTTTTACCATGTATCCTACGATGATGACCAAGTCAACCCATTTTAGGATTTACTGCATGTTACATAACTAGTTTAACCCAAGCTGACATAGTTTGAGATCTAACAAGTTTATTTCCACCTTAATAAGGTAAATTGAGTTAAATCCATCATATTAATTTTTTGTAGGGTTTAGGTTTAATCTATGGCTACATATACCCCCTTTCATTTCATTTCTAAGAGAGGATAAACCTCACATCATTACTACTTGAAAATCTACTTATACAATCAATAGGTAGTTTTATTGCTTAGTTTTTTTTCCCTTGGAGAAGTAACACTTTTATTATGGAATTATTGGATGCATAGGAGAGGTCTTGTAGCCTAGATTTGATTTATCCTAATGATTCTTAGAATAACACAATAATGTCTTACAAAGCACCATTGGCCAAGGGAGAGATTGAGGCATGATGGGTTCCCTTCAGTAAAGGCAAGTATATTGTTAAGCCTTTCATATTTTAGTAAGTATATATATATATATATATATATATATACAAATATATATATATATATATATATATATATATATATATATATATATATTTATATATATATATATATATATACATACATATACATATACATACACACACACACACACACACACACACACACACACACACACACACACACACACACACACACACACACACACACACACACACACACACACATTTGTATCTCTCCTTGATTATATCTTCTCTATGTTATAGATAGATTTGTCTTTGCATGTTTTTTTATCTTCCTTGCTTATGCGACAAGTTTTAGTGAGCACTAGATTATCTTGAATATGTATTTACTAGATTAGCTTGTATATTTTTTTGGTAGATTAATTTGTTTAACATCATTTATAACCATAGAGACCTAGTTAGGGTTATCATAGGATGTCATTTACCTAGAAGCCTTAGAAACCTCTCATTTTCCATAGTGTGATAAGATATCCCTTAGTGTAGGTTTAATGGACCCATTATTGGTCATGAACCTGATTTAAATGTATCCCCAAGTGTGTGTATTAGTTGATTACCTACTTCAAGTTTGAATATAATTTATATAGCCATGTAGTTTCACTTGCATATAATGTCTTCCAATAGAAATGTAGAGACATCCTTTAATATAGTAGATACTGAGGGGAATTGATCTTTTCCATTTGATTGTGGGCCATCATGACCACCCATGTAAGAAGAGTCTTAATCACCCATGTTAGGTAATGACCAGTAAATAAATGTTTCAGAGAAATATTGAAGTATTTTCTCAAATACACATTTATTTTCACTAATATCTTATATAAATGTAAGGTGTGGACTTATATGACTTTGTGATTATTGAGGAAGAAATTGAAGTTCCCCATCCATTAGTTCCTAAAATAGATTTTCACTAAAGGACTTGTATTTTTGTTTACATTTTACTTTGTCCAAAAGTGACTTAAAGAGGTTTTCACTAGTGGACCTTAATGCTTAATTTTATTTTTTATTTTGACAAAAGAAGTTCACTTGTTCTCAAAACTAGGCAACTGGGTCCAATGTGTTCTCAAATCGTTGCTTATGGTCTTTAATTAGTAGACCATATATAAGACCCAGTAATTTTGAAAGTGATTCTTCATTTTGAAAGTCATCCAATGTATAATGTTCTTGCTTATGTCAATTCATTAATTCAAGATAATGAAGGGTCAGATGTAAATTAAAAGAAGAAATGATAGTAAGAATAACATTGGTATTAAATAGGTTCACATAGATGATCTCATCTTAAATACTATAATAGGATTTTTTTATTGATACTAGGATCATGTTTGTTAGATGTTAAAGTTGTGTCACTTTCAATATCTGAGGAGTTGCCTCTAGGTGGTTTATATCCAATACCTTGAGTAAATTTATGTTTAGTTTTTGAGATGTAATCAACAATACCTTGTTATTTTGGCCATAATACCTTTCATTTATAGATTTTATGTTCTATGTTCTAGTTAGAAATAAGATATTAGAGTCTCTATTAACAAGAGGAAAAATTATAATCATTATATAACTAAGAATCATCAGAGCTATTGTTTTGTTTTTAATTCAGTGAACTATTTTTTATAAATAAAGGAGGTCCCTTAGGATAAGAATTAGTATTTTATTGTCATCCCATCTTGGGCACACCGTGGGATGTGGTAGATTTTGGAAGTTTGGCAATGTGAAAGGCATATTTGATGTTTTATGTGTAAATACCATCATCTTCAATAGTAAAGTGAGAACAAATATGGGGAGATAGATTAGTATAAGTGGATATAAGGTTATTTGGGTCAATGTAATTAGACCTAGGAGATTTAATATATGTATTCTTGTCCATTTGAGCTACAAGATTACTGATAATAAAATAATATTATTGACCATACTTGGCTTCTAAATGTTTTCAATATTGGTATGGATGTAAATTTTTAAGAATAGTAACCTCCATTCTAGAATGGGGAAATTTTAAGCATTGGTGTGGACTATGCATTCTTAATGGATTCAAGGGCATCTAATAAGCCAATTTTAAGGAAGCTCAATGTATATGACATGGAAAAGCATATCATGGGTGATAGGCCCAATAAAGATAGGTAAACAAATAGTGTCATGTGATTCTATTTATGAATTGTTAGATGCCTTGATAGTAATAATGTCTAGCTGTAAATTTGTTTAAGTATAGCCTAAATGTTGTATCAATTTTAATAAGGCTATATTTAATAATGAACCATTATCTATGATAATTTGATTAATCTTGTGGTAAGAAATAATGGTATTTATGTAACGAGGGTTATTATTTAATGGAATAAAGGATGACATGTCAATTTGGTCAAACATAAGCTATTGACTTGGGGATAAACTCCCCATAAGTAATTAGACTTTGGAAGGGTCAATGTCATTTGTAACCTTAGATTGGCATGAAATATCATATTGTATTTCTTTTTGGACTTTAGATGTACACAAAAGATCTAGAATATAAATTTGTGTTGATGCCTTTTTAATTTGTTCTACAAGATCATATGGATTTTCAATGGGAGAAGCTAACTTGGATTTTGAATGAAAGGTGTTTTGAATTGGATTATTCTTTGAATGAAGTGAGGGACATTGAACTGTAACCTTTTGATTCAACATCACAATTTTGAGTTGGAAGAGGATTAGTTGAATTAAAACATGAAGGTGTAGGACCTAAAATAATGACTCATGGACATTGAGGCATAACAATGTTATTTCAAGTCAAAATAGGGCCACTAGGATATGAAGGAGAAGGTCCTAGAATATAAGGGGTAATAATATGAGGTGCATTGGAAGGTTGATGGGGATTGATTTTAATAATATTTACATGATTACTACTATTATGACCTACTACATTGTTTTAGTTATATGTGACATCATGGTAGCTTAATTTATTTTTTAGGAATCTTGACATGGATTATGATTTTCATGATTCTATGTTTAACATTGATTCTGATGTTGCTTATTAGGTTGGTGTTGATAAATAGATTTATGCTTCAAAAATGGGTCCTTATAAATACCCATATTTTGATTAGATGTAGAAACAATGGTATCTAACTCAATGTGACCACACTCAAGTAGATCTTGGATGAAGTGCCTAAGTTTTATGCACCTATGAATTCCAATGCCTTTGACATGATCATAATCAAAATATTGATTGTCTCTATACCATGTATGATTTGGTTTGTCTTCTATAAAATGTTTTGTATTTAGCCAAAAGACATGTTAGTCAAATAATTTATAGAATACTTTATTTATAGGCTCACCAAGTTCACTAAAGAATCTATTTTGACATTGATTACTTCTGAGAGGTTGTCTTGTAAAATGAATGGATATAGTAGGTAGAGTATTTTGGACATGCATTAGTTGCAAAATTTCTACATGTGTTGATTATATTAATCAATTACCTACTAAATTATTGTTTCTATTAAATACTTTGGGTTTATCAAATATACTTTCCTATGATTAAGCTCAAGCTTGAGCTTGTGCATGTTTCTGAGAATAAATATTGAATAGGCCTTTGTTTATAAGTGAATTTTCAATTTTTAACCCTTTTATCTATAATCTCTTAAAATTTATTGGAATAATGGAGTTTTAGGTTATAACACACCTCAAAATTGAGATTATAAGTGAAAATATTTGCTAATTGCTTATCTAAAAGGTTGTGTTGAAAGTGGATAGGAAAATTTCTCCATAGTTATAGGTAATCATTAAAAACTTCCCCACCATATTGTTTTTCATTGCATAAGTCAACCATGGTCAACAAGTTTTCTATGTTGTAGGATAAATGATTTACAATTTTTTCAAACAATTCATCAAAGGTGATAATAGAACCATGTTAGCAGAGGTTCTTAGAAAACCCATCATAACATGTTAATACATGGATAACTAGTATGATAGATGAAAAAATAATACATCAAAATGTATACCATATTTTAATTATCCATTAATTAAAAAAACATGAATAAATAAGGATAAATTTAGACTTGTTTAGATACATAAAATTCAATAATATCTTATACGACTAACATATTTAGGAAATAGAGCATAACTACACATAAATCAACCATAAAAGACAAGGGAAACCTTTATAAAATTATTTATTATTCTTTATCACATTTGAACCTTTTAAAAATACAACTCATCACTATATATAGAGTTTTACAAAGTGTTATCACTGCATATTTCATCCTTTCACTACATCATAGGAAATACTCTTCACATTATGAAACCTATTGTTATGCATAAAAGGGTTAAGTAAATACAAAAATATATACAAGATATAAAATAGTTCAATTCATACACAATTCCATAAAATCCACTCTATGATTTTGGTAGCCTTACTATACTCCACACACTTTTTGGGACTTAAACAATTTTCTCATCTTGAGATAAAGTCACAACATATAGTCTTGAGCTGAAGCTTGAAAAATTTGACTACACTGAGGAACTAAACTAAACAATAAGAGTGTCAGTTATCACCTTAGGTGTTATTTACTAGTTTTCACCATTTTAAAAGTAATTAGTATCCCTTTTGTGTTTTTAACTAAGTATCATACTAATCTACTACACTTACAGGTTCTTAATAGACTAGCTTAACCAAGTGGCTTCCCTTTACAAGTTTTCAACCAACCTAGTCCCACTCCTAATGCTTAAGGGCATCCTAATAGAGAGTAAAAAAATATGTGAACATTAAAAATTTGAATGGTGCACAATACCTACTAATCAGGTGATGGCATGGATTAATTTTTTTGTGCAAAAGATTACTACGATGTTAATTTTGTTTGAGGTTTAAAAGAAGAAATTGATATTGCAAAATCTATTTAAGGAGAACGTAGTTGGTGTTTGACCACCAGCTAATAAATTTTAGTAGTAATCTTCTACTAGAGAACCTATTAAAGATTTTGAGGAGGAATGATTTGAGTCTCATTTATAATTTATGGAATGAAGTGATCAAGTTTGGATACATCTTGCTTAAACATTTTCAGTTAAGTAAGCACTTCCCATACTATAGTGAGAAATGTGCATAGTGTGAGTTGAGACACCATCATATTCTAAATATCTCCATATTATATGATGGTGATAAATGCCTTGTAATTTTATACCTCTATCTAGATGTCCTAGGAGATCTGTTTCAATCAATATGCATGCCTATGTGTTTGAATGATATCAATTCTACTACATAATCTTATTTTTCTAGGTTTTCAACTTATGCATGACATTATCCAAATAATCAAGCAATAAATTGAGTGTGTTGTCCATTGATATAGATTTATCTCAATTTTATTCCATTAAAATTTTAATTTTTTCCTCTTTATTGAACTTTGGTTTGGTTTTAGACAATGAATTGGATAGATGATGCTTCCAATTTAGAATTCATTGATCAATGTGCTTAGCTTGAACTATCCATATCCAAATATTTATCATATTATTCCAAGTGTTCAAAGATTACATTTGTTTCTACTTTTATGTTCTTCTCTTAACTATGAAGGGATTAAAACTTATGTGTAGCAATCTAGTCCTTTGTTAGTTGGGGTAAGAGGGCTAAAAATTTGTTTCTTCTAACATGAATTGGTCACCAAAGACTTGAGTGACCAAGGAATTGGAAGTGTTATTGATGAGCTAACACGCATTAGAAAAGTGAATGTATAGGTTTTCATTTTCTTATCATAGTTTTAAGACTTTATGCTCTAAATTCGAATCCTTATGTGCTAGTGATTCCTAAAAGGCAGCCATGCCTTTAAAATTTTTAGCTAGTGGAAGTTGAGAAACATCTAGATATGTTTCATGCATTATTTTGTCAAGATACATAGAGGAAGTTGTATTAATGATAGGTTATTTCTTAATTTATTTTTTAGGAAGATAAAAAGTTGTTCACTAGGTGTATGATATAGGGACATCCCATAGTCATTGACTAGTTATTTGAGTCCATAGTTCAGAGGCATCCTCATGAACACCTCCTTGAGTAGTTTTTAAACCTAGATATATGGGTAATGTATCTTGGATCTTATTTATTTGAATGATATTGGTGGTTTACTTTGATTTATTATAGGTACAATCATTGAGAGGGGCATATTGAATTAGTGATTCAATAAATTCATTTTTAAGTCCAAAAATTCAAACTCTTAGCCACTCAACATAAGTATTCATGAAGCATATAGACCAATTAATATGAAGAGAAAAGGAAACTATGTAATATCAAAGCACATAACACATGAATTATGTGGGAAAACCTCATGGGGGATAAAACCCACTCTTAATCATACAAAAACATAGACTATAGTAGTATAAGATATCACAAACAAGAGACTTTATTGAACAACCCACTTCAAAAGGAATGACAACCCCTAAACATGGACAAGCACCCTTAAACTTGTAGAGATCTTAAGAACCCACACAAAAAATATATTATCAATACCTCTATAACTATGATTAATTTTAAATCTAAAGGATAAATAATGAATATGAACTCTCCTCAACCCTTCACACTTCCTTAAGCCTTCACACATAAATAATGCATCTAAAACAACATTTTGGATCACTCTACACCTCTTCTCTTATCCTCAATATTGAAACCTATAAGAACACTATTAAAACATCAAAAATATGACCTATAGGTCATAAAAATATTACTCACTTTTTTATACTCGTTAATACATCCACAAAGTATACTCACACTTCTCTTTTCTTTGCTTGTCAACTCTAGAAACCTTCATCTTTGTATATGCTTTTCATAGATCCTTCATGATCACCACCTTCTTGGTCAGACACAAGACATTATTTATATTTTAAAGATACTATCCCACTTATAAAATATCAAAACCACCTACATAGGTTGACCATAGCTTTGATAAATCACCCTTAAGCAACAAAACCTTTTAATTAGGCTTAAGAAGCCCTTATAGGTCTATGGAGACCTATTCATCCTTGTAACACTTCACCAAGCAAAACTAAGAACATAAGACCACTTAAAAGCACATATTTCCATGAAAAATAACATGTAATACATCCTCAAGGGTTTACATTACATATGCAAAACCTATCAAACATTTTCCTTGTACATGAAAACACCATGAATGATTAAATAGTCAACTTATAAGCAATTGTTCATACTAAATATAGATTGGTCAAACCTCCAAAATATATATAGATGATCCTTAGGAATTATATTAAACTCTCAAATATATATTTCACCATAAAATATCCAATCTCTATCAATAAAAACTTAAACATCCTTCTCAGGTTACTTTTAGAATATAGTCAAACCCTTAGTCAACTTTGAACCATAATAAATGCAAATATATGACTAGTCAAACCTCCAAATCAATTTTCATGGATTTTCCTTGAAGTTATCTACCACATTTATTTTTAATAAATAATAAAATTCATCCATCATCAAAATTTATAAACAAAACATTGTAGACTGGTTTTCCTTTGTAAATTCAAATATTTGAATTCTAATGGTCACTTTTTTAAGCAAATTTGACTATGAAAACTAGTGAAATCTACCTGGGAGAGAAAATTTGAACCACCATAAATTTTTATATACTTTACGTCAAGACATTAAATTTGAAACAAAAACTATACACAAAAATTTGAACAAACCCATGTGATTATTTTCTTTGGAAACCTTCAAACATGTGAATGCTAATGTCATCAATCTGCTTAGGAAATTATGCCAAGATGACTAGGATAACCTAGACCTTCACAAGACTATGTAAATTAGTTTATTTTACTTTAAAAATTAAACCAAACACTCTTAATCCCTCATATTAAAGCTCAAACATTGTCAATACATCATGAACATTCATCATCTTGCCTAACGAAGCAAACGTTGTAAGGTTCATGTATAATCACTAAAGCACACTTTATCATTGAGAACGATGCATAGTTATCAACTCATGGACACTCTTGGAAACCTTAGGTAAATAATTTACAAAACCTTAACAATCTCCCCATTTTTCATTGATGTCAATACTATTAAATGTTTTCAAAGCCAACAACAAAGTTATGCACATACTATTTCTCCCTTTATAAACACTTTCTCCTTCTTTGACACAATGACAAAGTGGGCTTAGATTCTGATCATAAGGACCTTAAAAATGTTTTCAAATAAAATATCATGAAGGTACCTCCTTTAAGAGATGATATAAACTCCCCTTATCACTTTGCATATCATTCTTTACCATGACTACCTCAAGACTGCTTATTGACAACACTCTTCTTTGACAATGCACTATTATAAGAAGAAAAAATGAACAATATAAAGTGAATAGGAGTGATCATGTATGCAGTCATAAATTCATCATGTCTATAAATTAATCTTGGATTAGAGAAGATAGAGCATACTTACACTTTCCATTAGGAATACATTTGTTAAGCGAGAGCATGACCAATATGGAGATCTGCTAGACCTGATTAGGGGATTACTTATGATAATACACTATTTTAAGGAGGGTTTCAAATCTTCCAAACTAACATAATCATGAAATAACATTAAGGGGGTCCTAGGTTTTGAAATTTCACTTATGTCTAATAAACAAGAAAGTAAATCTAATCTAGTGCTCACCAAAGCTTGTGGCACAAAGTGGGGGTTAAAAACAAAACAAACTAAACTAAACATGAATATAAGACATATACTCATGTTAATGTATAAATAATCTTAATGCATGGAAGAGAATGACAATTGCATTATCTATCTAATCTTACAAAGTACAAATAAAGTTAGTAATAATTACCTTTGAAGACAAACCCACTAAGCCTCAATCTCTCACTTGGCTAAGGTTGTTCACAATATATTTTTGTGGTATGTAAGGATAATAAAGACAAATCATCTCTAGGATACACAACCTATCTATGCATCCAAAAGACTTATCTATAAGACAAGATCTAAATTTGTAAATAAAGTATGGAACCCTAAGCTTTATTCATTAAGTAGAATGGCTTATAAGTAGATATTTGTTTGTACTTATTATTCTTCATTTCTCTATTCCCAAATGGTTGGAAATAAACTTGTATATATAGGTGGATCTTACCCTAAATCATTCTGAATATATTGGCTATATGGGGTCAACTTAGTCAAACCTATACATTTTTGAGAGATAATTCACTAGGTCCTAAGCTATGTCAGCCAAAGGGCTAACAAGCTCCAAAGTGAAAAATATGCCATAATAGTAGAGGTTCAACCCAGTCAACCCTGTATAGTAATTAGAGGTTAAACATTGTACAGGGTTAACCCAGTTAACCTAGTACAATGAACTATCAAAAGGGGGATAAGGTAAGGAATAGGAAGATAAAGATGTGAATTTTTTTTGGAATGGGTAAAAGTAATAAGAATAAGATTAGGAAAATTTTTTTTAGGAGATGAGAGTGTAGATGACAAGTGGAAAAAAGTGACAATAATCTTACGAAGAACCAATGGTCTACCTACCGCTTTCTTGATGCACCCCTTAATGTGTAAACATAGAGAGATTTATACTCAACAGGTTCTTATAAGATACAAAGTTTTAGTAAGTGATAAAAGTTTTAAAATATTATGTGTATACATATGACCCAGTCAAATCTCATCATGTGTCACCTAAGTGCAATATGGGATGGTTCTTTAGGAAATAGAACATGATAACACATAATGGTGATGCTAAGTAAAGTTAATTAAGCAGTAAATAAAATAAAGGAAAGGACAAAATTGAAAAACATATACATTTACTTAATTTAGTGTTGTAGATAAATAATTATATTTCAAGATAAAGTGAAAGCATCCAATGTGAAGAACACTAGGTGAACCTATATAAGTTAGTACAAAAATTACCAAAAATAGAAATTTTTAGAATATAGGCATATGATAGTGGAAAATATTCTCTATGTCATCACAATTCCAACACATCTTATAGTTTGAAAATTGGATGAATAGAAACAAATATATAATCAAAATAAGGGATCTACCTAAAAATAATTGAAAATTTTGAATTATTGAAAAATGTTCTTTAAATAGGGAGAAAGAGAATTCATTTGTTATTTTGAATTGTGTAGGATAGATAGATATTCTAAGATATAATATTGATATACTATCTATCTAGTGTGATTTTGTAGGTGTAGAATAGGATGAGGAGAAGAGATGGGGTTCCTTTGTGAGGGGAGCACTCCATGATGTCTTAGATGAGGTGTTGAAGTTGTATGACCTTAAAACAATATAGGACCCTAGTGTACCATCTACCCCAGCTCAAGCAAGCTAGTCTCGAATAGCTGGAGAGGTGATGAGGTAGATATGAGGATAGAGAGATGATGCAACCACTAATAGAAATGGGTACAAGAGAGATACAAGCATGGTAGACCATAGTAGAGGAGAGATCTATGAATCTAGATATAATGATGCATATGACATGGACACATATAATAACCCTAACCCATATGACATGGGTGTAGGAGTAGGAGAGAGTGACACACATGGTAACATTATCCTAGTTGGAATAGGTATAGGCATAGGTGGATGGATTTAGATATTAGATATTCTTGTTACAACATTATATGTAGAGGTGTCAGAAGGGTATCTAAAGGTAGTGTGGCTAATCCATGAGATAGATGAGATGGGGCCCAACCATAGAGCTAAAGCATTGTATATGCTTGTACTTGATGTATCAAAACTCATGATATATATATATATATATATACATATATATATATATATATATATATATATATATATATATATATATATATGATGGATCATTTTATCATATTGATGTTGATTGTGTATGTTGTTATCATGGTTATGGTTTTGGATGGTTTGGATATATTTCTTTGTAGCATATGTATTTAGATATTTGTTTTATATGCTATAGGGAGTATATGAGATTTGGTTTCTTTTCTAGTATTATGTAGAACACATGCATGGTTAGAAAGAAATAGGCAAAAAAAGACTTTCTAAAATATAATTAATCAAAAATGTACTACACACTATCTCAATTTGGGAAATGTATAATAATAATAATAATAAATGATTAAGTATAAAGAACCAAAATAATGGGAAAATAAAATGGTAAAAATGAATTTGTTTTAAAACCAAATGAAATATTTCTGTACCAAATTAAAACAAGTAAAATCACACTAAATCACATTAGGAAATATGAAAATAATGTAATAAAATGGAAGTTATCTAAAAGAGAACAAATGGTATAAAAACAAATCAATTAAGCCAATCAATCATATTATATCACATTGGGAAGTATAAGAGAAAAATAAAATTTGAAAAAGGTATAGTTTGGAATATGTCATACTAATTCCAGCTGGGAAGTATGAAAAATTCAATAAATGGTTGGATTCTTACATGCACTCAGAAAATAAGAAGATAAAAGAAAAGAAATGAATCAAGAATAAAACATACTAAATCAAGATGAAAAGCATGTCAATGACATGTAACTTCATAATCGATCACATTTTATCTCAGATATGACATGTAATTTTTAATTGTGACTTGTATTATTAGAAAACTTTGTGAGGAGGGCCAGGTCCTATCCATAGTCTTACATTGAAACTCTACAAAGGGGACACCAAGGGGGTAGAATAATCAAGATAATTTAGTAACAAAGGATGTGGGTAATAAGAAGATTTTATGATGGTAATTTTTGAGGAATGTTAGGTCCTCTCCATATTCTTACAATGTAACTCACAAATGAGATCTCAAGGGGAGTGATTAGTAGATAAATTAATATTTCTCAATAGTAAATATGAGGGATATAGTTAATGAAAAAGTGAATATAAAAATCAAGACTTAGGTATCTTATTAAAAGACCTTAGGAGGCAAGAGGCATACTTAGGGACATGAGAAGACACTAAGTGAATAGTGACATTCAATATATGAAGGAAACATGTTATCTATAAACATAAAACTTTATAGGTAAATAAGTGTTATACTAAGATCAACTCATGAAGGTAGATTGGCATAAGTAAAATTAAAATGGACCTACTTTCCCATGACATGTTCCTCATTTTCTAGGACCCCTTATAGAGATGCCAGTCTACTAAGAGGATTGGGTACTTGTGTGAGAGAGTAGGTAGCACAATTTTTTAAAATTTTCATCTTATAATCTACTAACCTATTACACCCAAAAGACCTCAACTCTATCATGAGTTCAAATGTGGAGTTTTAGCTTAGACTAAAAGAATGAGATGTGCTTTGAATCATGTATTTTAGTGTGATTTGACTTCTAAAAATATTTTTGCCTTTTATATCATTAACTTTTTGTTTAAAATGATTTAAATTTTAACTTTTGATGGCTTTTTAAGATTCCTCCTCCATACAGATTTGGAGTAACCAATCATGAGAGATGTAGTGATACACATGAAATGAACTTTAGGATAAGGATAAAGGAAGCTAAGTAACCAAAGACAAATATGGACTAGGACACATACACTTAGGAATGAACCTACATGTGATCTCAAGTCTTAACCATGTATATGCTTAGTTTTTGAAAAATAAATAAAGGGAAATAAGCAAATCCAAAGTGGACCGGTATATGGAAAGTATAATGAGATACATTGTTGACTAATTAATCACATGGTAATAGAAAACATGATGAAAGGGAATAATGTTGGTATAATAAAGTCATAGTGACAATTATCCATGAAAAATAGAGATAAGAGAGAAAAAAATCATGAAGACATAAGAAGAGAGTTTTTATAAAAACTCAAGAAAGAAAGAGAAATCAATGATAAATAAAGACAATCATATCAAAGATAAATGACAATATAAGCAAGATATAGTATAAAAGGTAAAATAATTATAATAAATATATGAATTTGATAGAGTTTCAAATGATATAACAAATAGATTTAATATAAGATTGGATCACATGTCTAATCTAAGTGTAAATGTAAAAGCATCATGCATGTGTTGATAAATATTAATAAATATGCCCACATACATTATCCAAAACATTGGCTAGATCTCTATGGAGATAGATACGAACTACTATTAATTTCTTGTCAATCTTAAATGAAAAATAGGAAAATACTTATCTTCTAATCTTCTTCATAGAAAAATTAGGAATACTTGATGGATCATGCTGAGGAGGGAAATCAAGAAAGGGATGCTTAGGAGAATACATGGGAGTAGGATCTATGGGAGATTCAAGAATCACTAGTGGGGAGGAATCCATAGGTGGGAGAAGATCCACAGGTGAAGGAATCATAGGTGGAAGCATAAAAGATGATGAAAGGACCACAGGATATGATGGAACCATATGTGGTGGAGCCATGGGAGAATAAGGATGAGATTGCTTACAAGAATGACCTATGAGAGGAATAAAAGAAGGTCTGAGAATAGCCAGAAGATGATCCTTGAGATGTTGTTAGAGGATGTGGTAATAGTCAGTGTGATATGTGCCACATTGGTGCCATAGATAATATACCTATCCATACTTACGCATATATTCAATTAAAACATTTATGGGAGGTATGGATTTGTCTATTGATGGCTAAAAAGGATGAAACATATCAATATATTATCATATCTTGAGACAATGGATAAAATAATGATTATTTATCTCATGAAAGAAACATATATGCTTGTAAGTGGTCTTAGGAGAAATACTCATAGTAGGAGGTGTAAATGGAGAGGAAGAAGATGGAGAAGACTCATCAACCCATTTGGTGGATAATAAAGACACCTTAGGCAAAGGAAGTAAACCATAACCAAGAGAAGGTGGTGATGGAGGAGGTATAAAACTAGTATTAATGGATGGAGTAATGGTATGAGAGGTAGGGGTAGAGTCAATAATAGTGAAAGTAATAATAGGCTCAAATAAAGTAGGAATAGTAATGGGTTCTAATAAGGGTTATACTAAGGGAGGGGTGGGAACTATAGAATGTCTAAGGAGAGTCACACTAATCATAGGGGTAAACCAATTATGGTGGTCAAGGTACTTGTTGATGGTTAAAATTGCACTTGTTTCTAACACCAACAATGGGAAGTTTCAAGAATGTGGGACTTGCGACTTGAAATGACCTCCAGATTTTTAAGAAGCTAGTCTCTTCTTTATCTCAGTGTAAAATGAGGAAAGGGATAGGAATTTAAACAGAAACACAAGTGAAAAGAAAGAAAATCTAACTATGTTGATGCACCTAAATGTAATTTGACCCTTAATTCTGAGCATAGTGAAACTATATGTAAGATTCAATTACACTAAAGAGCGAACAAGGCATGATCAATGTAAAAGATGAAAATAATAGAAATAGAAGCTCACAGCTTAGACTACTTTTGTAATGACACAAAAAATATCAACAAAGGCATATAACTCAGTCTTCTTATTAATTTTCTAGTTACATAAAAGGCACAGAAACATGCACAGTTACATAAACTCTCCAACTCAAGAAAATAGAACAAAGGCAAATGATATACCTTATCACAGCTCTAAAAGTCTAAAAACTCTTGACAATAGTCTCTCATAGAAAATTCTCTCAATATTTTGATGATCTTTTTGGTAATCTCTGCACCCCTATTTATAGCCTTAGATTAGCCCTAAATTTTCTACACATTCCCAATCTATTGGCCTAACTAAAATCTAATTAAACTGGAAGTGTCTAACACAAAATATTTCTTAGATCTAAAACATTCTATCTTCTTGCAATTTCATTGGCCGACATAGATACCTAGGACACTTCCTACTTTTAAATAGGAGAGGACACTTGGCTGATTCCTTCTCTCTACTTTAAAACCCTCTCATTATTTAGGAGGCAGATAAAAATGACACTTGGCATGTTTTGCAGCACTTACCAAAGGCACGTGGCACTTTCCACATAACTTATAATCTTTTTATGCCTTTGCTCAGGAGTATTCTACCTTTGACACCTATCGCAATCTATTTCTTCAAAACTTTAACAACTTAACAAAAAATAAGACCCATAGAATTTCTCGCCCTAACAACTTCAAAAAGGGGACAGGGATAGGTGGCACTTTCCACGCATTCTAAACAAGGGACACGTGGTGATCTCTACTGCCTTTAGCTACCTTTTGAGAAACCTATAGAAGGTGACACGTGTCTATCTCAATGTTTCCCTATCTATACTATAGAAACAATCAGTCATCATTTCAAACTTACACAGATGGTGACAGTTGGCAGCTTTCATTTGCCTTAGAAATAAAACTTGGGACCCACCATAGTCTTTAGTTATCAATGAAACAAAGTGAAGATAATTTGGAAGTCGACACATGGTGGCTTCCATTATCTTTAGCTAGGGATACATGGTGCCTTCCATTGCTTTTAGAAAAGCATATTGAAGTCTTCCATAGTTGTCACTTAGCACCTTCTACTTGATCCTGATACTTAACTTGTTGAAACCTTCCACTCAAAAATAAATTTGATATGTGGATGCCCATATGAAATGTAGATGTCGACACTTGTTGCGCTTTGCTAAGTTACTATGGAACACATGGCACATTCTGTAGTACTTACTAAAATTATGAAAAGTACCTTGGCCAATGACACTTGTCAACTTTCGCTCAATTTTGACACTTAGACAAAATTGAGGCTAAAAGAAATTTGAGCCCATGCTCTGAGTCAAACTTCACTATCTTAAACCAAAGTATTTAGGGACAAAATTTGTATTACACAATTGAAAATCAAAATGAAATGTAGATTATTTTTTACTCTATAGTTATTGGCAACCCCAAGGACTTTTGAGCCTACTCAAAAAGAATCTCCAACTCTCACATGATCAAAATGACAAAAAATTATAGCTTCAATAACACTATTTGATAGGCAGACCATTCATCATTAGATAACCCCTGCTTATTTTGTAATTTGTTGAAGGCTAAATCAAGGTTGATAATATCCTTGTGTGAAAAATTCTAAAAAATTTGAATCATAGCCTTCAATTTGAACTCAAGTTGGGAAATAGGAATCAAAATAGCTTCTACTTCAAGTACTGATGAATCATCCCTTAAATCCTAAAAAATTGCCTGATCATTCTGCTTGGCCAATAACAAAAGGGTTAATTTCATCAATCATCAACACAATGTTGTCATTAGGAAAAGGAGAAGGAAGACCTAATTGCACTAAGTCTTTAATGTACTATTTCATTTCATTGAATCCTTCTTTAATTACATCTAGAAGCTCTCTATAATTGATTGTAGTGGAATTACAATTGAGAACCTCATTCACTCACTTAACAATGACCATTCTATCATTAATTCTTACTACTAACAATGTTCCATCTATTTCATCATAAAGCTTTTGCAGTAGCATTTCAGAGTCCAAAACTCTCCCAAAAATAGTAGCCAGAGTGTCTTCAATGGAATTCTCCACCTTGTCGCATAATTTTTGTGCATTTAGCAAGAAGGTGAGAGAAGGCCTGAGTTGAATAATCTCTAAAGATATTCTTTTCCACATTGATTCATAAAGCTCCTTCACTAGATTTAACACTCCTACATTCTTTGGCCTATTGGCTAGCTCTAATTTTAATTATTTGGTCCTTTGTTGCTCAGCTTGAAATTGGGCTTGTATAGCTATAGTATTATTCTGCTCATTTAGCAGCTTCTGTTGCAATTGAGTAACCTATAGTAGGCTTTCCTCACATTTTTCTTATAATGCTACTTTTTCTCACCTTAGGGTCATTATTACATCTTTTACCTGCATTAGCCCTACCTTTAAGGAATCATTTTGGGCCTAGATCACCTAATGAGTCTGAAGAGAAACAATATCTTACAACTATTTATTTAGACTCTCTATTTCATTATCCTTTGTATTGATTTTTGTGGTCAAACTGCTACAGTTTGCCTTCTCTTTGGCTAGATTAGCTTCCATCTTTTATAGCTTCCTTGATATTTTAAAGTAATCTTCAGCAACTATAGAAGTGGATTCAGTTAGCAGCTTAACCCTATCTTGTGGTCTAAATAGTGACATGTCTATGGCCATTACATTCATTGTGTAGTATTTTGGCTACATCTGTTCACTTGGCTTGATTATATTTGGTGACAAATGAGTCACTATTAGTTGTTGTTGAATGGGGTCAAATTGTGACCTCAAATGTGGTGTAGCTAAGGCCTTATTATAATCTATCCTCTTTTTTTCCCTTTGGGCTTACCTTGCCTTCCTAACAGCATCTACTTGAGTTTGGAAGGTAGAAGGAGAGGCAATGTGCCCACCCATAAAAGGATGAACTTGTGGCAAGCCATATGGAATAGCCAATTGTCAGATATGGGCAATTTGAGGAGGTATTCTCTTGGGTACAGAGGGAGAAAAGTGAGGCAATGATATAGCTTGAGTTGGGAAAGATGGGGAAAAATGAGAAATGGGAGAAACAAAGGTGGCAAGGGATATCATTTGTTCAAATGGAATCATCGCCCCTATTGGAGAAGAGAGAGATTAAGAAGAAGAAGGAGAAACAATACCTACTTGAGGAGCCACCCTGGTACTCTATAGTTGGTGTTGTGAGGCTTCTGCCCTCTCCTCTGGCAGTTGTAGCCTTTTATGGTTCCTTGGTGTTTCTTCTTTTGGCTGTGCTTCTTTTTCTTGAACATCTACCACTATTGTTAGTGGTGCTTGTGTAGAATTGGGAACTTCAAGGACTAATTCTAATGGGGAAACTTTTTGTGGTGAAGATACCACACTCTTTTGTTTTTCCATGATGCTAAGAGATTGGGGCCAAACTGTTACAGTGACTGAAGCTACGGTTTGCCCTTGGGCCTGTGATTCTTGGTTGGATCCTACTCTAGCTTCCAGCTCTACACCTTATGTTAGCAAATTGCTTATGTCAGGGCTAGATATAGGGGAGAGATGGCACTCATTCCAAATTTCCTCCCATTTCTCATTCGAGTCTATATTCCCAAAAAGAGTGAGTTGTCTGACAAATATTTTGCCTATATTTCCAATAGGCTTCTATTTTTTCAGCATCCTAGTCTTTATGTTTTAGTGCCCTTCTTAAACCAGAAGTCATTCTAATTTTAGGATCGAATTCCCTTTTCTTAACATAAAACATTTCCCATAGTCTATTTTGTTGAAGGGGCAAATCTATCAATTCAACATGAAACTTAGGAATATCTTCCCTAAGATTTTTTTTATTTTCCCAAAAGGGGTGGCCCTCATGTGCAATTATGGTAGCAACCCTATTAGTCCTAATCCATGAATCTATGAAACCATTTGGGTCATATACCCATTTATCTTCAATTAGAAGGAAACCCATGAAGGATAACTTTCTAAGAAAATAATCTCAGCATCTCTAGCTTCTAGTACCATGTTGTTTGCCATCCATGGGACATCATACATCTTCCTCTTCTTCTTCCCAAAGCCATATTCACTAGCTACCACTGACACCTACCTAGTAACCTCTAAGAATGCTAACCTAAGAGTCAAAATATTAGATAGCAACACTGGTTCCCCATAAAAACCATGGACTCTAATAATTGTATGGTGGGATCCAAAAAAGAAATCAAAAGGGATAGGGTAATTGGCCATAAGATTTGATACACTTGGAAACAATCTATTTATAACTAGTTCTGGGCTCAAATGACAGAAATCAGGGGCAACAAAAAGTTCTTAGAACTCATATGGGTCACTAGCTTTAAAAAAAAAAAGTGTCCATGCAGACACAAGAGTGGTCCTTTGTAGACTAAAACTTGGATCATACATATTAAGATGCATATGTTGGGAAAATATGATAGAGTTTTGATATAGCATAAGGTGAAACAAATAACAAGAGTACCTAAAAACCCCTTTTAATTTAAACTAGGCAAGAGGTTCCACCATTGAGTATGAAATCTGCTCAGAGAAATCAAGTCAATACTCCTGAGTCTTATCGACAATTTTCAACCTAAAGAGGATAACCATTTATTCTACATAGATGGTCATATCATCTTTCATTCTAAAAATGAAAGCCATCATAGATAGTGCATCTTGGCTAGCTTGTGCAAATTGGGCTCTTGCTGCAGGCAGTGTCGGCATAGTAGTAACATCATCACCTGGTTGTAATTTGGATCTTAAGAACCTCAACTGAGTATTGATGTTTGACCATATTTTCTACATTTTAGCAATGGTGGGAAACCTAGCTATCTTATGATGATACAAGGCCAACATTTATTTGATAGCCTTTGATGTAATTTGCACCATGAATGGACCCTATTGAACGGTATTTGAAGGTGCATGGAACAATTTGGCACATATTTCGACCAAGTCAAGGCATGGATGCACACTTGGGATAATGAATTGTGCCAATTGTGAAGTCAATATCCTCATTACAAATGTCTCATATTGTCCTACCTTGGCCCTTTGAAGACATATTTGATGTGCCCCTTCTCTAAGTGTTTTGCTACTAGTTCTTTGAATAATTAGATCCATGATTCCATCTGCATAATCTTTTACCTTTGCTGGATCACTTACTTGACCAACGTCTGGGACTTTTATTTGTAGATAGGTCTTCAATGGTTATGTAGGGGCTGAAGCATATGATTTGCTTGTAAGAAACTTATAAATGGATTCATAAATCCCAGCTCCTTGTTGCGAAGACTGTGCTCCCCCCATATCTTTATCTATTCTTGAAAATAGTGAAATGTGATAACCAGTATGAACTTTTTCAATACAAAAAGCACTTTCACTTAAGCAAATTTGCTAGGGACTGAAAATGTAAGTAGCAAGAATTTTCTCATAGATGTAGGAATGTTTGAGACACTGTAAGCTTTAAAATCTTGCTATGAGGTATTTATTGACCTATCAAGTCTCAAAATGGCATTAAACTTAGATAGCTATTAGAAAATCTTACTAAATCTTCATGGGGCAGTGAGATAGACACGTTGCAAGTGGCTACGCAATGTACCTTAGAGGATTTAAGGATTATGGAGATATTTAATGTGTTGAGAATTTTGAAAATTTTGAAAAAAGGCTCTGAGCTTTGGCTACGTGTTCAAAGAACACTTATTTAAAAGAAAAGTGGGAAGACAAAATGGGAAACTATCTAGCTATAATAAATTAATCAAGTATATTTTCCTCCTTCCTAGATCAAAAGAAGAATTTCTAAAGTCTCCATGATGAGACAAATTATGTTGTTAGACAAGTGATCGAATGGGATGTAGCTCTATTGACTTGCTCTCCTTGTATGTCACCGTGGTTGGCCTGAATTTGAGTGAATTAGAGTCAAACATGCTTTCAACATATACATACTCTTCTTGTTCATGAAAACTTATCAAATGTTGGTTCTTAATACTATTATGTCTTATCAAGAAATCAGTGGCTATTTTCTCATTAATAGAAACCCTTTGATATATATCATTTATTGGCTTATCTCATTTTACCTCAAACTTAGGTTTTATTACATGATCATCCTCTTTAATGAATTCAAAATCACCAACCTCTTGAAAGGATAACTCTGAAAGTTTGTAGTAATTTTGCATATTTATTTGAGTCTCAATGTTGTCTAGTTCATCCACAATTAGCACACAACCTCCTTGAAGAATATTATAACCTGCCCCAATGACTTCAAATAAGTCTTTCAAATCATGATCAAGGAAGTGTCCATGCTTGTACATATCATCTTGCAAAGTAAGAAGAAATTCAAAAATTATCTCTTCTTCATCAGAGATTAAGGCATAAGCTTGTGACTTCCCACTCAGAATATAGAATTCATGTTGAGAGACCTGAGGATTGACAGAAGTGGTATCTTTTGACATTTCTTCCCTCAAAACATTTGGGATTTTATTATATTTATCAAATATGACATAATTGCTTAGACCAGTAGAGTCATAATTTCCATATGGATAATTTTGTATCAAAGCAAAGAAATGATTATTTTCCTCTTCTTGATCATGTTCTGTCTAGTCACCTAACTCATCAACAAAAACCTTTTCTTCTTTTTTCAACATAGCATGAGCTGCCTCTAATTTTGATGTTGGTTCATTGGTGATGTGATCCTTTGATAGTGGTTCAAATAAAATTTTCATCTTTGAACCATATTTGGTTCTTAGGATGAGGTGAGACCAATCAAGGGACATATATCCTCCTATCTTGGTTGTAAAGTCTCTAGATAAGCATAGGCCAAATATAGGAGGTATATCTATGACTACTACATCTTGATTGACAATTATATTGGGACAAGTATATAATTGCAATAGGAGTTGTTTAATTCTCCCTATTGTTTGTATTGCTTTGCCATCTAGCTACAAGACTCCTTTAGTGAGTGGCTCATATTTTGTCTTTAAGGCATCAGCTATTTGCTTAGGCATTACTGTAGTACTAGCCCCTGAATCAATCATTGCATTATGCAATAGTTTCTTGCCAACTATCAAAGTTAAATAGAAGGGATCCAGTTTGGATTTGCTACCTCTGGTACATTGTTCACTAGGGTTGTTGTCTACAGATGAACTGTGTCTTTGAGCTTTTCTTTTCCAGCAGGTCCCTCTTCGATCCCAATGTGTTTGGGAACTATTTGGCATTATAGATCTTCTTGTAATAATGTATTTTGCTCAGGGATAGCCAATATGTCCCATATTGATACTTGTGTTGGATTCCTCTTTAATTGATCCACCACATTCATTGGTCTTTATGCTTGGGTCCTTGGAAAATAAGGGTACCTCACTTTTTCTTGAACTTGTCTAGGAATCACTTGATTCTACACTAGCTGAGGCACTTCTTGTCTAACAGTTGTGTTTCTTTGACCTTGAAATGAAGGATTCTCCATAACTTGATTATTTGCAACTTTAGGTTGTTCCATCATTCTTTTCTTTGATCTAATATAGTAGTCTGATTGCACTATTGGTTTCTTGGGAGCAAAAACTCCATTCAAGAATACTGATTCTTCTTCTTCAACCCATGAAAACAAAGCATGTTCAGGGGCTATTTATTCTTCTAGTTGCAAAGACATCCCTTGCATTTGAGCCATCATGATTGAATTTTGCATACTAGGAGATTGATAAGTTTGTGCATCTAAAGTATTAGAAAATTGTCCATCCATTCTTCTTTTCTCTACTACCTTTTGTTGTAGATTACCCATGGGACAATCTCTAGGTTTATGAGCATTATTACAAGGAAAACACCAGGCATTGGTGATGTCTACATAATTATTTTTCCCTTAAACAATTTCTCTATTTAAATTGGGAGGAATAGTCTGTGAGGGTGTAGAGACTGCAACTAATTGGTTTGCTGGCTGAGGGTTTTTTTGCCTTTGAGAACCCTGATACTAGTTTGGCTATGGTGGAAATCTATTTCCTTGATAGCCTTGATATTGAGGTATGGGGTAAGGATTTGGCTATCTTTTTATATTAATCAGCTCATTAAAAAATGTCCTTAAGATATTCTTGATATCATCCATCTCAGATGACTGAGCAGGGATAATTTCTTTAGTAGGTGGTTAAGGATATTTATACATAGACATAGGTGGGGTATGGACTTAGGGGCTTCTTGAGGTAATGGCAAGGTAATTTCTAGAAACATGGTCATGGGAGGCCCTAAGGGCAACTTTCCAGCATCTATCAAATTATTTTTAGCTCTAACTGCATAGTCATAAGCCTCTGGTAGAGTCTGACCTCCAAGTGACTGAATCATAATAGATATATCTAAATTTAAAGATTTAAGATAAAATACTATAGCCATACGTGGTAATGGTCTAGCTATAGGAGGGATCCTTTCCCAACTCTTTTGAAATCTAGAATTGAAGTCAGTCATTTCTTCTTGTGGTGCTCTTTGAATAGTAATCAATTATTGCAATAGAGAAGATTTATCACCCTTTTCTTCAAATCTTTCAAAGAAAAGATCTGCAAGCTGATCCCATGTAGATATTGTATTTGGGGTCAAGGATATGTACCATTCTAGAACCTTTCCTTTAAAAGAAGCTGCTAACAATCTTATGGCAACATTCTACTGTGTGACCACATGTATAACACATACATCAGACACATCATGAATATCCTCTTCAAGTGTTTTGAAATCTTGCCCACTAAATTTAGGTAGAGCTTTTAAGGCATTTACTAGAATAGGGTCCAAAGTGGCTAGTGGAATTGGGAGGATCAAAGGACTGCCAGTGTTCCAACTTGCATAATTTCTTGACTCTTATTCTTAGATTAGTTACTAATGGTGGAGAAAGAATACCTAGATTTACAGTAGATTAAGATCTGGTTACTGGTCCACAACTCTAATTCTTTATAGCTCTCTAGTTCATACGATATTGAAGGAATCTTCAAGATGGTGTCCCACTAGGTGTGCCAAATAATTGTTGATGGTTAAAATTGCACTTGTTTCTAACACCAACAATAAGAAGTTTCAAGAATGTGGGACTTGAGACTTGAAATGACCTCCATATTTTTAAGAAGCTGGTCTCTCCTTTATCTCAGTGTAAAATGAGGAAAGGGATAGGAGTTTAAGCATAGACACAAGTGCAAAGAAAGAAAATCTAACTATGGTGATGTGCCTGAATGTAATTTGACCCTTAATTTTGAGCACAGTGAAACTATATGTAAGATTTAATTACATTAAAGAGTGAACAAGGCATGTTCAATGTAAAAGATGAAAACAACAAAATAGAAGCTCATAGCTTAGACGACTTTTTTAATGACACAAAATATCAATAAAGGCATAGATCTCAATCCTATTATTAATTCTCCAATCACATAAAAGGCATAGAAACATGCATAGTTACATAAAATTTCCAACTCAAGAAAATAAAACAAAGGCAAATGATATTCCTAATCACAGCTCTAAAAGTCTAAAAACTCTTGACAATAGTCTCTCACAAAAAATTCTCTCAATCTTCTAATGATCTTTTTTGTGATCTTTGCACCCCTATTTATAGACTTAGATTAGCCTTAGATTTTTTGCATGTTCCAAATCTAATGACATAACTGAACTCTAATTGAATTGGAAGTGTCTAACATAGAATATTTCCTAGATCTAAAACATTCTATCTTCCTACAATTTCATTGGCTGACATAGATACTGAGGATGCTTCCCAATTTTAAATGGGAGAGGACACTTGGCAAATTCCTTCTCTCTACTTGAAAACCCTCTTATTATTTAGGAGGCACCAAAAAATGACACTTGGCATGTTTCACAACACTTACCAAAGGCATGCGACACTTTATACGTAACTTATACTCTTTTTATGCCTTTTCTCAAGAGTGTTCTACCTTTGACACTTGTCATAATCTGATTTTTCAAAAATTTAACAACTTAACATAAAATAAGACCCATAACATTTCTCACCCTAGCAACTTCAAAAAGGGGGTAGGGACAGGTGGTGCTTTTCACACATTCTAAACAAGGGACACATGGTGATCTCCACTACCTTTAGTTACCTTTTGAGAAACCTATGGAAGGTGACACATGTCGATCTCTGCATTGCCCTATCTATACTATAGAAACAATTGGGCCTCATTTCATACTTACACAAATGGTGACACTTGGTAGCTTATGCTTGCCTCAGAAACAAATCTTGGCACCCACCATAGTATTTATTTATCAATGAAACAAAGTGAAGATAATTCAAAAGTTGACATGTGGTGGCTTCCATTCTCTTCAGCTAGGGATATGTGGCACCTTCCATTGATTTTAGAAAAGCATATTGAAGTCTTCCACAGTTACCACTTGGTGCCTTCCACTTGATCCTGATACTTAACTTGTTGAAACCTTCCACTCAAAAATAAATTTGAAATGTGGATGCCCATATGCAACATGGATGTCAACACTTGTTGCACTTTACTGAGTTACAATGAAACACATGGCATGTTCTGTAGTACTTATTGAAATTATGAAAAGTGCCTCAGCCGATGACACTTGGCAGCTTCCACTTGATTTTGACACTTAGACAAAATTGAGGCAAAAATAGATTCAAGCTCATGCTCTGAGTCAAACTTCACTATCTCAAACCAAAGTATTCAAGGACAACATTTGTATTGCACGACTAAAAATCAAAATGAAATGTAGAGTATTTTTTACTCTACAATACTTAGGAAAGAGGTAAGGCTTATCATAGCATGATCCATGAGCATATTATTACAGGGATCCTTAGCTATTAGAGTTGTTGGCACCATCTCTACCATGCAATAAAGAGTAAAAATATTAAAATTAGGAAATGTAAATGAAGGAAAATAGGAAGATACATGAAAATATTCAAGTAAAGAACAGTAATGGGCAGTCACATCATCATGGGCCTAGACAAGACCACCTAAAAAAGGATTATCTAAAGAACAACCATCATCATAATCTAAGGTATGAAGGTCAATGACGTAAGTAGGGATGACCTTCTCATCTTAGGAGGTATGGTGAATAGAATGCTGAATTTTGGTCAAGACTAAGGGAATGCCATTGCAAGGAGGTTTACAAGAATAAGGCTATAAAGAAGCAAAAAGCTACAAGATGAGGTGAGGTAAGAGATTAGAAGTTTTAATTTTTAGGTTAATCTCATTAGGTTCATCATCATTATAATCTAAGATGTTAGGAGGAATGTTCCCAATGAGTTTAGGATGACCATTGTAACCGTTGGTTGAGTTAACGAAAAAGTTAAGACATTGAGATTCATGGAATGGAATGCTAGGCAAAGGTTCAAGAGTATGAATTTTTTAGACACCATAGTATTGGAATTATTTAAAATTCCAAGTGTTAGTGTCATCTTGAATCTATAAATGGATCCATCATGAGGTAATTTAATTCATTGATAGGTAGAAAAAGAAATAAATCTCATACGGTAAGTCCAATGCCTACTAAAAAAGATGTTATAATAAAGGGGAAATTTAAATATCATCACCTTCACATGAAAATTTATAGGTGGGATGGTAATGGGAAGCCACACATAACCTAGAGGAGGCATTTGACTTCTATCATATCCTTGGTAGGTGATGCATGTAGACTTGAGATTACATTCTGGATATCCAAGGGTTTTGATAAAGTTAAGAGAGATAACACTAGTGTTAGAACCTTCATCAATCATGCATGCTTAGCTTGGATATTGCCTATGTAAACACTAATTAATAGGGGAGGGTTATTCACATGAAGCAAAATCTTGTCAAGAATCATAGAGGCTATAATAAATCTTAAGGAAAGAGAAGTGTCCATATTTTTGTCAATGTTGATAGACATCTCTTCACATTATTGTAATATACTATTCTTGGATCTAGATAAGGTTGTTACCCATCTTTCTAAGGGAGGATGAGGGATTTTCATCTCGAATAATAGTTACATAAGATAGTTTTTATGATGTGGAGAAGTCTTCATAAGCTAAAGGAATAGAATTTGGGATGGGAAATTAGTGAGATCTGTGATGGAATCCCATTTATCGTAAACCATAAGAAGGTTGTTATAAATAGGTGCATATTGGTTAAGAAGGTCCTTGGAAGGAGAAGCCAAAGTACATTGGAATTTTTGTTGATAGAATTAGAAGTATTAAAACAAGGTTTTAAATGATGTTGTGAAGATGAATTAGTTGGTTCAGGTTGATTTTGAGAAATGGTAGAAGAAATGTTAGTATAAGCTTGATTTTCATTAATGTTGGAAGATGAAGGAATGGTGGTTGAAATATAATGGGACATCTTATAAAAGGGAAAATCAAAAATAGGATCATCAAAATTTATAAGGTCATCTTTCCCTAACTCATTTAAATGAGTTGGGGAAGAATCTTGGATAACATGATAGGTTTTATATGAAGGATGAGTGTAGAAGGTTGAAAATAAATGAAAGACACCACCCTTTACATATTAGTCATGGTAAACACATTCTCTTTGGAAGTGGGGTCAAAAAGACTTTCTATATTATTGGTGGAAGGGGTGGGTTTATCTTGGTTATCTTGAATAGGTTGATGATTAAGAAGAGGGTCTTTGTAGATAGCTAAATGAGCATTAGCTTGATTTAAGGCTTGAGATTTATAATGTGTTTTACAATCCTTAAAAGTAATTTCATAGGCTTGCTGATGTTTTTGGATGATAGAATCATGATCAAAATTAGGACCAAGAAGAAAATCCATAGATAAATTATGAAGTTGTCTACAGGTCTCATGAGAATGAATCCAACTAGTGTGAAACGAACAAAACTTGTTCGGATCATACCAAGATTTCATAGGATCAGTAGGGTGAAGTTATCTTGGAGGAGGTCTAGGTAGATGCTTAAGTAATTTATCTAAAGATAGAGGTTTGTGAATGGTAATTTTGATATGTGATGATAAGTGAGGATTGGTATATTATTGAGAAGGGGAGCTAGTTTTGAATATTTGTTAGGAATGATAACTTGAACATTATGAATGGTCTCATAAGAATTTATAACACCGTCATTGGCAAGATTGTGATTTTTTTTCTTAAGAGAAGATGACCCACATAAGGTTGGGGTAGCTCAAATTAACTCATAAGGATGTCTTGACATTTAGCTTGGTCAATAGCCTCCTCCAAAGTGTATGGAGAGAGAGAGAGTGTGTGGAATTGATAATGTAATTTAGAAAAGAGGGCATTAGTAAAAATATGGAAAAGATTATCATATGCCATATTATGTTCACAATTGTTTGACAAAGTTTTCCACATGTTAACAAAGGCCTGAGCAGTTTCATTTTTGAGTTGTTTACAATTTTTGAAGTGGGACAAACTATTTTTAGGAAGTTCATTAGTTTAGAATTCTTGATATAAAGCATTCAATAAATCTTCCAAACTAGAAATATAATGATTTCTAAGTTGATTTTAGCAATCTAATGCATCACCTATGAGGGTTTTGGCTAATAGTTTTGTAGAAACAAAAGTGTTTAATTTGACCCAAGCCTTATATATATTTATAAACATTTTAAGATGAAGGGTAGGATTGGTTGATCCATTATATGAAATTTTAGGTGTGATACCTCTTACATCAATGTTAACAATTTGATAAGTGAGAGGCTCATTATGAATATGCTTAATAGTTTATTTATCAAAGGAGCTTGAGGGATGAGATTACCTTGATAATATCAAATAGAGGGAAACATTTTGGATATGTGTGCTTTGAGCCATTGTTTAAGGATGAGATTGAAAATGAATTAGGTGATTTTGTGTTCTCATCATTTGATTTGTGTTATGAGCTTGAAAGGTATTCATTTGATTAAGTGTTTGTAACAATAGTTGGTGGGTTTGACTGTCATTATTATAAGTATTAGAGGTGGTATTAGTGGCTTGGGTACCACTATTGCTGTTGATAAAGGCTTAAGAGGAACTATGAGATTATGAGGCACTAGTGGCAAAATTTGCTTATGCAGCAAAAGATGGCCTAGTGAATGTATAAGAGGAATAAGAAATAGAAATATGATTACCTTGAGAACCAAATGAAACACTAGTGGAAGGATTAAGGATAGTGGATCTTATGAGAGGCCCACTAGATGTAGAACTTACCATGTTAGTGGATATACTAGGCATGAAGGTGGAAGAAGTTAGAGAAGAAGAGGTCATGGTGTGAAAATAGGTCATAATTTAAGGAAGAGGTTGAGAATCAAAGAAAGTGGAACTCCTAAATATAGTTGAGAATGTAGGAGTAGGTGAATAATTCTCTTTAGATTGACCATTAATCATAAGATTATAAATGGTAGAGGGATATTTTCCTTGATGTTGAGGAAATTCAAAGATAAAGAAGAGAATTTTGGGGGTATACTCTAATTTGGTTTGGTTTTCTAATGAAAAGAGAAGATTACACTGTAAAGATGTATTAGGAGGAGTCCCATAGTTCATTATGTGAGTGGTAATGTGAACATTAATAGCATCCAAGTGAAGAACCCTACTCTATCTATGGGAGAACCTATGAGGACTAGTAAAATTCATCATGTCTATCAACTATAATTTAGTGTTGTCATCAAGTAGAAAGTCCATGATGAAGGGAAATAAAGATAAATGAGAAATCAAGGAAATAGGAAATGACAAGAATAGTATAGGGTTGATTGGGTCAACTTAACACAAATATGGATTCTTTAAATAGTACAAGGTCAATTGGCTCAATACAGTACAATGAATAGAGGTTATAAAAAGAGGGAATAGGATCTATAAATAGCATAGGGTCAATTGGGTTGATCTAGTATAGTGAATAGAGGCTATAAAAATGTACAAGGTCAACTAGGTTGACCTAATATAATAGACAGGGAAAATTAGAAAGCCTATAACAAATTATGAATTACAACTAGATAATTTTTTCAAGTAATTTAAAAAGTAAGAACTAAAGGGAAATGAAAAATCAATTGGATTAACACTAGCCAATCTAATTGAGGCACACAACATAAAACTTTGTACCAATGTTGGCTAATGCAAGGTTTTTCAATACAAAATAAAATTAAGCAAAGATCAATAAATCAACTTGGAAAGTAATTAACTAGCTAAATAGTCAACTTGAATATTTATAAGATTATTAGGATATGTATTTTGAATGTGATGGTAAGTTGGCTATAAGTAAAGAGCTAGAAATCAATCTAAGGATAGTTTTAGGTAGTTTGGGTTGAAAGAGATTTGTAGTGGTATTGGTAAAAGCTTAGTATTGGGGCCTACCCCCTCACTTCACACATAGAAGAGATAAGGGTATTGGGTTCTTAGCAGAATATAACATTAACCATGATTTATACTTGACTAGAACATCAAGTTATCTTCCCCTTTGGTGATGAAATCCAAGTAGGTTGGCCTTAGGTAGTCAAATGTTAAAATGCTTGTTTAGATTCTATGATTTGGTAATGTGTGCATAAAATAGAAAATAATGAAACTAAATGGGTAATTGAAAACCACCTAATTAAGCTATGTGATCTATTCTAAGCATGAAAGTGATAAGAAATGAAAGTGTGAGCTAATTAATAGCATATAAAGGTTAATTCTAAATTTGAAACAAGGTACAATGCCGATATAATCGACACTATATACAAAGAATAAAAAACAAGGTTGACAGGGTCAATCTTATACTATAGAAGTAAGGTCTAAAAATGAATAGCGTTGGTAGATTTGACCTAGTTATCCAAATATCACACATAATATAGAACTAGGTCGATAGGGTTGATTCGATTGACTGTATAAGGGTAGTTTTGAAGACTATAAAATATGAAAGGAAAGGCTATAAAGAAAGAGATAAAATGATAAAAAGTAACCTTGGTGGATCAAAGATGCAAATAAGGAAAATTGATGTCAAATAACCTTTTAGAATGATTACAAAACTTGTTAAATGGGTTAACTAGATCGATCAAGCTCTATAAAAACCTATTATTGAATGCCTATACTATACAGGGTTGACTAGGTCAACCTAGTATGTTGACTAAGCATGAACGTGATAAGAAATGAAAGTGTGAGCTAATTAATAGCATATAAAGGTTAATTATAAATTTGAAACAAGGTAAAATGTTGATATAATAGACACTATATACAAAGAATACAAAACATGGTTGACAAGGTCAATCTTATACTATAGAAGCAAGGTCTAAAAATGAATAGGGTTGGCAGAGTTGACCTAGTTATCCAAATAGCACACATAATACAGAATTAGGTCAATAGGGTTGATCTGATTGACTATATAAGGGTAGTTTTGAAGACTATAAAATATGAAAGGAAAGACTAAAGAAAGAGATAAAATGATAAAAATGAACCTTAGTGGATCAAAGATGCAAATAAGTAAGATTGATTTCAAAGAACCTTGTAGAATGATTATAAAACTTGATAAGTGGGTTAAATAGGTCGATCAAGCTCTACAAGAACCTATTACTAAGTGCCTATACTATACAAGGTTGACTAAGTCAATCTAATATGTTGAACATGATATATAAAAGTTTGGAAACTATATTGGGTTGACTGGGTTGATCCAGTAGTCTAGACTAGAAGTTTGGAAAGATGAAAACCTATACTAGGTTGATAGGGTCGATTGAGTAGCCTGTACCTAAAAACTTAAACATATAAATTATATTTGGGTCAATGTAGTTGACCCAATATGATAAATATATGATAAAAATAATAATGAAAATAATAAAATATGTGAACACATATTATAATCTTTATTTCATATTGGATTCACCATAATGTATGTAATGAAAAATGCATCATGTCTATAAATCAATCTTAACTCAAATAAGATAGAACATACCTACACTTTCAATTGGGAATACATTTTTTAAATAGGATCATGACCAATATGATGATTCACTAAACCCAATTATGGAATCATTTATAATAATACACTATGGTAAGTATGGTTCTAAAGACTCTAGACTAACACAATCATGCAATAACCCTAAGTGGGTCATAGGTTTTGATATTTCACTTATATCTAAGAAAAAAGAAAGTAAATATGATATATTTCTCAACAAATATTATGTCACAAAGCGTGTGTTAAAAAAAATGAACTAAACTAAACATGCACAAAAGACATATACTCATATCAATGTATACAAATCCTAATGCATGGAAGAGAAACATAACTGCATTATCTATCTACTCTTACAAAGGGGAAATAAAGTTAAAAATAATTACCTTTGGAGACAAACCCACTAAGCCTCAATCTATCACTTGGATAAGGTTATTTAGAAGATATTTTGTTTTATATAAGGATAATAAATACAAATCAGCTCTAGGATACACAACCTATCTATGCATCCAAAAGATTTCTCCACAAGATAAGATTTGTATCTCCAAACAAAGAATGGAACTCTAAGATTTATTACTTAAGTAGAATGGTTAATAATTATATTTTCATTCATATTTATTATTTTTTTCTTCTCTATTATCAAATGGTTGGAAATGAACTTGTATTTATAGATGGATCTTATGCTAAATCCTTTCAAATATGTCAATTGTATGGGGTCGACCCAATCAACCCTGTATATTTTTGGGAGATAATTCACTATGTCCCAAGCTATGTCAACCAAAAGGATAACAATATCCAAAGTGAAAATAAATCCAAAATAGTATAGGGTCCACCCAATCAACCCTATATAGTAATTAAAGACTAAAAATTGTACAGGGTCGACCTAATCAACCTAGTACAACCAATTGACAAAATAGGGATAAGGTAAGGAACAAGAGGATAAAGATGTGAAAAATGTTTAGAATGGGTACAAATAAGAATAATAAGCTTAGGTTAAATGGTTTTATGAGATAAGTGTGTAGATGGAAAGTGGAAAAATAGACAACAATCTTACAAATCACTAATGGTTTACCCACCCCTTTCCTAGTGTACCCCTTAAGGCATTCACTTAGAGAGATTGAGACTCGACAAGTTACTACAAGATACAAACTATCAGTAACTAATAAAAGTTTGAAAATATTATGTGTATATATATCACACCTTGAAAACATTGAGAGGGAATCCCCCAAAGTCACTTGAACTTTGGCACCCCTTGAGAACCTTTAAACCATCTCTAACCATGATGAAATTTCATAGTTGCCTTAAAATTTTCTCTCACAAGCCACCCATAGAATTAAGAGTGGAAATTTAATCTATTTCTCAAACATATATCCAATTGATAAAAATATTCAGGGACAACCATACCTTTATCTTTTGAACAAAATGACCAAAAATCAATCTTATTCACACTAGCCTTGCTTAGAGGCTTAGTAGTCATACATGAACTTTGCAGAACCCATACCTTCTATGTAAGCACTCTCATGACTTAAAATTTCATATTTTATAAATAATCATATTCCACCTGATTCATGTCAATAATAATCATCCAATTCTTCCTTTGTTCCATAGATCTTTCACAAACTGACCTACTAATTAGCCTTCCATTTGCACAAATCTTCAACCATAAAACAAACAATATAATTTTAGATGACTGTAAAGTAATTTTGGAGCACCCATTTGGCCATTTATAGAGACTAGACATCCTAAGATCTTAACTCCTTTGGAAATCTCACTAACCCATATGGTGCAAAACCTAAGGCATAAAAAAATAGGGTCAACTTACCATCTTCTAGTCAACATAAGATTTTTAAACTTCTCTCACACCTAGAGGGCATCAATACACACCGTAGGACAAAGTTTTGAGGTTTGAATCCTTGGGGAACCCATATAACCATGAAATGGTTTTTGTCCTATTAGCCTTTAAACAAGGACTATCATACCTAATAGGTATCAAAAAAATTCAACTTTCCCTCAAGAAGCCATCAAAGTCTAAAACCACTAAGATCACACCTGTATAGGTAAACACACCTTTATATGCCACAAAGTCACCTTGACCATTCACAAATCCTAATTTGACACCTAGAAAGCTTATGATTATGCTTATAGACCCTATGTATACCCCTATCACTATGCCAAAACACCTTCAACTAATAATGGAATCCTTATGACATCTCCTCAAACCCTTTTTCACATGGACACATCAAATCCATCTATCCTCCACCCTTGGTTGGCCTCATAGGCATCAAATACACCAATTTTCTAAGATGAGCTCTCAATATGTAGTGAACACTAAGCAAAATGGTCAAATTAAACAAATGGTCATGAAATATTCATGTGACCAATACAATGAATGTAACCCCATTTATTAAACTTTAAAACATCTTCTGCATAGCCCATATCAACATTACCTTCATTATTCATAATTTGACCTTCTAAACCAATCATCAAAATTTGATTAAAACTTGCTTTTAGGACCAATGTCCCTAAATAGATTTCTTGAACCTTTCTATCACTAACCTATGGAGCAAGCTCATGAACTTTTTTCTCCCCCTTAACTAATGAAATTTTACAATTAATACAAGGCTTGGAAACACAATTCTTATCATAACATCATTTGTCTTAAAGACTAATCAATCAACTCAATATACCTTTGTACTGATTATATCCTCTTACACATCACTTGGAGAACACACACTTTCTTCTACATATGAAATATGTCTCCTAAGAATCATAGGTAGAGATACCCACTTGTCATAGAGAGACTATAGGTCCCAAAAATTAGGATACTTCCACATCTCCATGCTCTCACTTGGATTACAATCCTTCCTCATCATCAAATTAAATTTGAATGAATCCTTAACTTCATTCTTTCTTTCAGACTTAGAATCTTGATTGATTCTTTTGCCTACTTGAGTAGATAAGACTTTTTATTTGACACTCAAACTTTTACCTTGTTCTATCATGATAAATAATCCATTTTGAACATATTTTTCTTTCACCTCCCTATGTCTCCATTCATTATGTCTCATTTTCTTTAAGTTAGGAATGACATTATTTAAAGTAAAATTCTAACCATTCCTATAAAACCTTGCTATGTGACCTCTCTCTTGAAATTTGAAAAAAATGTAGTTTCTATAATTGTACATGCCTTATGTATGGACTATAAGATGAATCCTTGAAGTTTCATTATCCCATTCATAAATCTAATTATTTGATTTCCTAATAAAGGAATTATAAGATCTTGAAATATGTCCAATACCTTGACACATATAACATAAGATGTCATGCTTTCCTTGTAGACCAATGACTACCTTGAGTGATGATATTCTTCATGCTTATCATAATTTTTCTCATATTTATATGAAAATTTATTACTTGGAGATTTTATTTTACAACCAATGATCATATGACCAAACTGATGACAAGAATAATAGTGTACATTGAAGGACTTATTATATTAGGTTGCTTGATTTGATTTGAACCATTTTATCTTTTTAAGTTGTCCTTCTTATTCTAGTTGACATTATTCTTTGTCTTTAAAATCACTCTCCTCAACATGATTAGTTTTTTGATCTATCATCACTATATTCTCATTCTTTTTATGTATTTGAACATCTTCATGGAACCCTAGGCCTAACTTATCATTTGATATTTTGAATTATCAATAGGTCATTAAGATCAACTATACTTTTCTTAAAGTTTTGATATGTTTCAAGCTTGTTCATGGATTGATCTAGTTTCACTTGTAAAGACTCTATGTTTGATTTATATTTGACACATTCTTCATCCTTACTCTTCACCTCTTTAGTAAGGGTATAAACCTGAGTTTCAAGATGTTGATTGATCTCATCATGATCTTTGAATTCATTTCTCAATATTTCTTCAAAGAATCCAATTTACTCCTCATAGGTCTTAATCAAGGATGCTTAATTTTCTATTTTACCCTTGTAGAACCATCATATATTCTAGTTTTTTTAGATATTTGTCTTCTAGAGTGACTTGATCATATTTTTAATATAAGCTATCTCTACCAAAGAGATCTCTACCCAAATAAAATTCTCCTTAATCATCTATAAGAGCCATGGAAAATGTCTCCTTGTCCTCATCATGAGATGAATCATCACTATTTGATGTGTTTCTTTCTTCTTCAGTAGATGAGTTACTATATTTTTTATGGTGAAGGCTCTCTATACCTTTTTATAACTCTTTTCCATTTCTATTATTGAATAAATTTATGTATTTGTTAACACCCTTAGATTTCTTTTACTCATCCTCATGATATTCCTTATGACCTACCTTATGTTTAGACTTGCCTCTATCTGGGAACTTAGCTAAAAAATGAAAAACTTTACCACATGAGAAACATTTAAAAAGAATCTTTTCATTGTATACACATAATATTTTCAACCTCTTATCAAATATTGATGCTTTACATCTTGAAAGAACTTGTCAAGACTTAATCTCTCTGAGTACATGCCTCAAATGGTGCACTAGGAAAGGGGTGGGAAAACCTTTGGTCCTTTGAAGGATTGTTGTCCCTTATTGCCACATTAGTACTAGTCCAACCTGATATTAAAACCATTAAATAAGATATTACTCCTCCCTTAAATAATCCTCCAATCTTTTTCCTATTTCCTTCCTTCTTTTCCTCACCTTGATCCCCTTTTGCTAGTTGACTATACTAGGTCGACTGGGTTGACCTTATATAATTTTCAGCCTTTGATTACTATATAAGGTCAACTAGATGAAACCTATATTGTTTAGGGTATTTTTTAATTTGATTTTCATTAGTCCTTTTACTGACCTAGCTCAAGACCTAGTGATTTATCTCCCAAAAAATATATAGGGTTGACTGGGTTGAATCCATACAATTGACATATTTAGAAGCATTTAGGGTGATATCCACCTATAAATACAAGATTATTTTATCATTATTTCAATATGGAATCAAGATTTATTATTCATTAATGCTTATTTACAATCTACTCTTCCACCATTCTACTTCAGGAGTCTTAGATTAGGGTTTATACTTAGAGAATCTAGTCTTGTGGAGAAGTATTAGATGCTTTAGCTTTTCTTAGTTATCCTTACAAGCCACAACAAAATCTTGAAAATCCCCATTGGCTAAGGGAGAGATTGAGTCTTGATGGATTCAAATTTAGGTAAGTATATTCTAACTTTGTTTTCCTCTCTTTAGTAGATATAAGTAGCATAATTATTGGATCGAATAATATTATTCTTCATATTCTATGTATTAGGGTATTACTCATACTTAGCTTAATTGAGATTCTCTTATACATGTTTTGATTTCTTTACTAACTAATTTATTGTGCCATAAACATTCATGTGTATTATATTATATTTAATTTCTTGTTAATTAGAATAGAGTGAACATCAAATGTAGGACTCTTTTAGGGTTCTTGCATGATTGTGCTAGATTATAGGCTTTATAATCATTCTTAGCATGGTGTATTGTGACATGTGACCCCCTATTCGATTCTAGAAAATCCCCATATTGGTCATACCTCGACTTAAAAAATATATTCCCAATTAAAAGTACAGTTATTCTCTTTCTTATCCAAGTCATGATTAATTTATAAACATGATGAATTTATGATTACATACATTCTGGTGAATCAGATGTGAACTATAATTTAAAGGTTTTGTTTAAATTATTTCATGTCTTTAATTATTTCATCATTATTTTTATCATATATTTTATATACTAGATTGACTTTGTTGACCTAGTATCTAACTTATGTACATAGGTTTTTAGGTACAAGCTACTTGATCAACCCAGTTGACTCAGTATAGGTTTTCAACTTTTTAGACATCCAGTATGGACTACTAGGTTGACCCAGTCAACCTTGTACTTTTTTATACATTAGGTTCAACATACTAAGTCAACCTAATCTAATATATCAAGGTTCATTAACAACAATCTTCATTATTTATATATATAATGAACCAAGGTTACTTTATATATCTTTATTTATTTTATTTCCTTTCATAGTTTATAGTATTTAAAACTTCCCTTGGATAATTAACTAAATCAACCTTGTTGACCAAATTTTGTGTTTTATGTGCTATCTAGATAATTGGGTCAACTCTACCAAACCTATTCATTTTTAGACCTTACTTCCATAGTATAGGTTCAACCCTATTCTATATTTTTTTAATACACTATTGACTATATCAACATTTTACCTTGTTTTAAAGTTAGAATTAACCTTATATGTAAGTAATTAGTTCACACTTTATTTTATTATTTCTTGCATGCTTAGAATAGATCACATAACTTAATTAGGTGGTTCTCAATTAATCATTTAGTTTTTATATTTTATATTTTATGCACACATGGCCAAATCAAAAAATCTAAACAAGCATTTTAACATTTGTTTACCCAAGGTCAACCTACTTAGATTTCATCACCAACGAGGAAGTTGACTTGATACTCTAGTCAAGTATAAAGCATGGTTAATGTTATATTCTAGATAATCACTCAAAACCCTTATCTCTATGGTGTGTGAAGTGAGGGGTAGGACCAATACCAAGCCTATATCATTACCACTATAGTCCCTTTTAATCCAAACTACCTGAAACCATCATTTGATTGCTATTCTAGTTCCTTGCTTACAGTGAACTTCCCATCACATTTAAAATCATATTTTTAATATTTTAATAAACATTCAAATTGACCAATTAGTTATCTATTTACTTTCCAATTTAATTACTTTCTCTTTGATCAGTTGTATTTTATATAGCAAAAACTTGCATTAGCTAATGTTGGTGCAAGTTTTGTGTTATGTGCTTCAATTCGATAGGCTAGCATTAATCCAATTGATTGTTTATTTCCCTTTAACTATTTATTTTCAAATCATTTAAAAAATTTATCTTGTTTCATTTCAAAACTTGTTATAGGCTTCTTATATTTCCCTATCTATTGTACTAGGTCAACATAGTTGACCTTGTATCATTTTTTAGGCTCTATTCACTTTACTGGATTGACCTAGTCAACTTTGTATTATTTGTAGACCCTAAATTTTATTTTTATATCCTCTGTTCACTATATTGGATCGACCTAGTTGACACTATACTATTTTTTACCTTCCTTATTTATCAATCTAGCTCCTTATTTTCTCCTTTGCATTTTGTTCATCTCTCTTCAATCATAATGAATTATCCTATCATAATCTTCTTAGATATATTGAATCCATTTATGATTCTATATGGGATGTTCATTTCTTCCTCACTTTCCTCCAAAGAACACCATCATTCTTGGGGAACCTCTTCTCTTTCTTCATCTATGACCTACAATATGGTGCAAATAACACCTCAAGATGAAGTTGATGGATATAATCATTTTTGTACTTATCAATAAACTTATGATCTTCAAAATATTAAAACTAATGTGGGAGTAATTGATACAAGTTTAATTAATAATCCCACTAATAATATTTTTTCTAGTAATCCTCCCCCTAACACCAATTCAGGGAGTGCTCATACCAACACCAACCCACCTTCTGATACAACTCAAATTTTAGCCCAATTTATGTAAAAATGAACATAATTAAAATTTTTAATACCAACCAAATGATGAAACTTAAACAACATCTAATCAATGTGGCTAATCAACCTCCAACTATGCATCCTCAAGCTAATCCCAATTTCATTCCTCCACCTCTTCAGGATGCCTCAAGTAGTGTTATTCCTCAACCCATAATGAATAAAAAGATGATTCTAACCATTAAAAATGAGTCTTTAACTCATTTCATTATATCCATTGGTATTGGTAACATATCTCCAACTATCAAATATGATGGGACTAAAGACCTTGCCTCATTTCTCAAAGCCTTTGGGAAACTTTATCAAGAGTGGATCCAAACAAATACCTTTGCCAAAACTAAAGTCTTATTGAAAATATTTACTGGTGATATATTAGAATGGTATAATAAAATTACCCTACATTCTATTTGGAAACTTTAAGATTTATTCAATCATTTGGTTAAATAGTTTCAACATAATGATCTTCCCAAAAATTGTCTTAGCCACTTCATCAATGCTAAGCAATCTCCCACTAAATCAGCTCATGAATTTATCAAAAGATGGAAATATTTAGCTCATAAATAAAACCATAACATAAATTATGATAAATTATATAAATTATTTATCACCACTTTGACTCCCACTCTTTAATATAAGGTTTGAACCTTTGCTCCCCAAACACTTAATGAAGCTCTTAATCAAGCTAAACATCAAGACTTTATTATGAAGCAATTTGAACCTAATCCTAAACTTTGTAAAGGATATTTCTAAACATATAATTCTATCAGTAGTAATAATCTATAAACTAAACTAGGAGTTTCCAAAACTGATGTTCTTTCACTTTTTCATACACATCTTTTAGTTCAACAAACAAAATAATTTTTACTGCTCTCAAAACCTTTCATCTTTCCCAATGTTCCTCCTAAGTGGTATGATCCCAATCTATTTTTCTGGTTCCATGATGACATTGGGAATTTTTGTGAACATTTTATAAGGCTCACTAAATTTTTTTGTCTCCTATATGCTTAGTGATTCATTCAATCATGAAGCTATAATCAATCTTCATCATCAAGAATACACCACTACTTCTCAAAAATGATAATCTTATAAAGCTTATAATTTAAATAAAAAATATATTCTTCAAATAGCAAATCACATACCAAGGATGTTTGTGCCATTAACATTGATTATGACAAATATTTTAGAAATTCTCAATATGTCAATATTGCTAAGGTCAATTATCATCATAAACTAGCTCATAAAGATCCTATTACCAAGACTAAGAAGACATCTTTGGAGAAACCAATTCTTAAAGATACTACCACTGCTAATTTTTCTTTGGAATCTCAAGAGGAACCATCTCCACCTTCCAATCCTCTAATTTAAAATATTCCTCTAAAACCTAATTTACCTTCTAAACCTCATGTTAGTTCTTTGAAGTCACATTGGAACTTCCTTGAAGAACTCAAATCTATAACTTATAAGCTTCCATTTATGGAGTTGGTTCATACTTCTCCCCATCATCATCAATTCCTTATGTAAAAACTTTAAGAAATTAAAGATCCATCCTCTATAGGTGAAGAACCTTCTTTTATTTAATCTCAACCTACCAACATAAATACCAGTGAAACTATGTGTCATTCTTCCAGGCCCTCTATTGAATTCCTTGAAAACGACATGATCAATGATGAAATTAATTTTAAATGATGATGATCTAACATTATTTATCAAATTAGCCATTAATATCACTATTATTTGAAAAGTTCTAGTTGATAAAGGTTTTGGGTATTAATGTGACATCTTTATGTCTCATCCAACAACTTGGTTATAACAAAGATCATCTCAAGCAAAATCATCTTACTTATCATGGTTTTGGTAATATTAATCAAAATCCACTTGGTTTTATTTAGATTCCATTAACCATTAGACCTAAGACTATTCAAACTAGGCTTAGGGTCCTTGACATACCCATATCTTATAACATACTCCTTGGTTATGCATGGACTCATTGAATGAGGATCATTGATTCTTTTGATATTTAATGTATTAAATTATTACATAATGGAAAATGGTATAAAAATGAAGGTGATCCTAACTCATGGATTATTCAAATTCCTAATCCTAAATTAGAATGTTGTATTCTTACCATTCCTAAGATCAATAGTGCTCCTTTACTTGAGTTCATGAACATGAATCCTAATTTATAAGTTAATCTTGTAGATTCCAATGATGATGAACCCAATGATTTAAAACATACTTTCAATACTACCAAGTTATCTCCCTCTATTTCGTAATGGCTTCCTCCTTCTCTATTACCTAGGGATTATAATGTTCCTCTTATTGATGAGATTACCGATTTCCTCTTCTATGCAATGCTTAGGAACCTTACTTACCTAAATATGCCTTCACTTATAATGACCTTAGAGTGGCCAAATCATTTCAAGATCATCTCATCATGTCTCCTTGTACATTCATTAATATCAAGATTTCACCCTCTAAAACTCCCCCTGATTCTCAAGCATGAAAAATTTATCCAACATATGATGATAACTATATAATGACCCATGCTCAATCTAGAGACTTGGATGTCCAAAATTATTATAAAAATTTATCCCAAACTCATGATTTTAATTAAGATGTTCATACTATTTGTATGGATCATACCTTAGATCCTAAAGGTCATGTGCCTCCTATCAATTCCCCTCTTATCAATACTCCGTGGGTGGTAGAGTAAATTATACTTTCTAAACCTTCAAAAGTTTTTAGATCTCCTTTACCACCTAAGAATCTAATCATTTCATCTAATCCTTCTCCCATCATTGAACCCACTAATATTCCAACCCCTTATGTTCCATCTACTTCTTCTAATCTTGAAATTACACTAGATGCCAAGGCAACCAATGTTTTTCAGATACATTCTAAGTATTATCACCATGGTAATCAAATTCTAAATCTTAAATTAGATATCGAGTATTATGTTCCTCTTCCTACCTTGCCTAGTGACGAAGTTATCCTCAAGTTACTTTATGCTCAAGAACCTCAAATTCCTCGATAACATCATAAACTTGGAAATTTCAAGACTAAAACTCCTTTCTTCAACAACTTTTTTTATATCATTGATCCTAAAAAAAATCCCATTTCTTCCTTACCTAATGAACCATACCACTTTCAATATGGCAATGTCATGATTCTCAAAGAAACCACTCGCATTGAATATGGTACACCATCTTGTCCTCGACCAATTACTATCTTTCAAGAGATCTCACCTATTAAACATGATAATTTTAACTTATTCTTTGATAAATATTGTGAGGCTTTCACATGGTCTTACGAGGACATGCCTAGAATTGACCCCAGCATTGTGGTGAATAACATCATTACGTATCACAATGCCAAGCTTGTGCATCAAAAACAAAGAGAATTTTTTCCTAAATTTTCCACTTTATGTCATAAGGAAATCATCAAATTACTCGATGTTAAATTTATCAAACCTTTGGATTATTCTAAAAGATTTTCTAACATTGTTCCTATTCGAAAGAAGGTCACTATAGTCATTCACATTTGTATTGATTTTCACAATCTTAAACTTGTTTATCCAAAGGACAACTTAATATTACCTTAAATAGATGGCATTGTTGATTCCATATATTGTTACAAAATGTTATCTCTTATGGATGGCTTCCAAAGATACAATCAGATTCAGATCACTCCTATGGACCAACATAACACTACTTTTATCATGTAATGGGGCACTATTGCTATGCCAAAGTGTCCTTGATCCTTAAAAATTCTAGACCCACTTAAAAATGATCAATGAATAACATATTTCATGATCTTATTCAAAAAATTATTGAATCCTATGTGGATGATCTCATTTATAAATTTAAACATCTTAAAAATCATTTTTTTTATCTTACTATCATCTTTGACTGTCTGATTAAATATAAAGTTAGGCTTACTCCTTAAAAATGTGTATTTTGAGTCACATCTAAGAAATTATTAAGATTATTAGTCTCTCTCCATGTCATTGATGTTGACCCTACCAAAATTATCACTATCATTAACATGTTGATTCCTCATTCTATTATTGACATTCATACTTATTTAGGCAAACTTGGGGTAATTAGATAATTCATCCTCAAAATGGCATATCGAATTCACTCCATCAATTCACTTTTAAATAAAGGTATTACTTTAGAATTTATGGATCCATGTCAAGAATCCTTTGATAATATGAAAGAGTGATTGCTTCATCCACCTACACTTCATCCTCATTCTAATGATAAACCTTTGATTTTATATACTTCTTCCACACTTATTACAATTAGGGCAATGCTTACCCAACAAGATGATATAGGAAGAGAGTATTTTATCTATTACATTAGCTAAGGCCTCATCAATTATGAAACATGTTATCATAAAATTGAGGATGATTGCCTTGCCATCTCTTTCATAGCTAAAAAAGTTCACCACTATATACTTTACCAAACTACTTATGTCATTGTTCATTCTGACCCCCTTCATCATTTCTTCTTTGAATCATTTCTCCTTGGAGATATAATTTATAAATGGATGTTCTTCCTTATGGAATTTGATCTCTACATCATCACTCAAAATGTTGTCAAAGGGAAAATCATAGCTGATCAATACCGTATATCCCATTCTAGCCACTTCTTCTCTTCAAGATAATATTCCAAATGACAATATCATTTACATCAAAGGTTTTAATCAAGATATTTATCTTAAATATTATTTTCATAGCTTTACTACCAATATTGAAGCTAATAACATTAATGGATCCTCTCCTCCTTCTGGTATTACTAAACCAAAAGTAGTTATCGAGGAACTTCCCAAAATTTATGTTGACTTGTATGAGGATACTTTGACCCTTCACTTTGATGGTGTTAAATGTATTTAAGGATCTAGGGCAGGTTTCATTCTCACAAGACCTCTTGGGAAGATCATTATTTTATATTTTTACTTCACCTTTGATGTCACCAACAATATGGTCAAATATGAATCTTCTATCTTAGGCATGAAAGATACTCTTGACTTAGACATTCAATACCTTCATGCTTTAGGTGATTCTCATCTTGTCTGTCACCAAGTAAGTGGTGATTATCAATGTAAAAGTTATAATTTCATCACATATCATCAAATTTCAACCACTCTTGCTAATAATTTCATCTCTTTCACTATTGAGCCTATTCTTAGAGATCAAAATTCCATTGTTAATTCTCTTGCCTCTTCAACATCTCTCTTTCATCCTCACCAAGTCTTTTTAGATCATTCTTTTCTTATACAAATAAGAAAATTTCCATTCTCTACTTAACCACTAGATTCACTTCTCTATCATTTCAAGGCTATTACCATTTGATAAAGCCCATGGTACCAAGACATCATTCAATTCTTATAACATCAAACTTATCCTCCTAATTTAAACTCTCACAAAAAGACATATATTTGTAAACAAGCTTTCAATTATGTATTTCAATAGAAGATCCTTTACTATCGTAATGTTTATGGTACCTTGCTCTATTATATTATGTAATATGAATTACCTCCTCATCCTAAACAAGCAAATGGGGGAATTTGTGGTGGCCATTATAGTGCACATGTTATAGCCCGTAAATGCCTACATATGGGTTACTTTTGGCCTACTCTTGAAAAGGGTGAATCAAATATGCTAAAAAGTGTAATCTCTATCAACTTCATGATGATATAATCCATTCACCTCTAGCCAAAATTTAAACTATCAAAACTCCTTGGACATTTTCCACCTCGAGATTCAATCTCATTAGCAAACTACCTTGCTCCCAAGATGGCCATGTCTTTATCATCACCAGTAATGAATATTTTACCAAGTGGGTAGAAGCCATGACCTTTGTTAACATCACCATTCCTACCATTTCCAAATTTATTCTTAACAAAATCATTTGGTGTTCCCCATACCATCATATCAGATAATGGTGGTAACTTTAGAAATAATCATGCTAACCAACTTTGCAATAAATTCAAAATCAATCACAAATTTTCCATGCCTTATTATCTACAATGTAATGGCCAAGCTGAGGCAACTAATAAATTTATAAATAAAATTATCCAAAATATAATTCACAAAACCCACATGGATTGGCATCTTCATATTTACTGTACACTTTGGGCCTATCAGACTTGCATACGTACTACCACTAAGGCAACTCCATTCATGCTAGTTTATGGTTCTAAGTCAATTTTTATTTTAGAGGTTGAACTTCCTCCTATTCATATATATCTTGATTGGAATATCGTTAATGAATAATTACATGAGGATCATCTTCATTCCCTTGATCTACTTGAAGAACATTGTCTTTTTGCCTTACAACACAACCACTAATACAAGCGTTGCATGACAAGGAAGCATAACAAACATGTTAAAGTCTTCACAATTAATGTTGGTGATCTTGTACTTAAATTAGACTACACTAATGAAAAATAAGTTAAATACACCCAAAAATGGTGGGGCACATATTTAGTTAAAGATATTGTTGGTCCAAGTACATACCACCTTCAAATCAATGAATGACCCATTTTCAAAGAGCCCACCAATGCAGAATTCCTTAAGAAGTACTTTGCCTAAACATTTCCTTATTTTAATGTTTTCTATATACATATCTCTAACACTTTTTATAGGTTATTTACATGGGTCTCTCCCTCTTTAGCAAGTTCATTCCTTTCACAAACCTTTACTCCCCCCTTTTGGTCTTTTGGTTTCTTGATGCATCATAGTCTTTTTTTATCTTCTTGCATTTTATTTTATTTTATAACCCCTTGAGTTTTCATTTTGTGAGTTTCTTCATAACACCACAAATAATACTTGACATAATTCACAAGACTACCATCTTTTACTTACCTCACTTTATCTTTTACTTGCTTGTTAACACCCCTTGGGTTTCTCTTTTATAAAGTTGTAGTGTAAGTCCATGGATAGGACTTGACCTTCCTCATAAAATTACCATATTTTCATCTGTTTACATCCTTTTTCTCAAATTTTATATTTTAATGCTTTTGTTAGATGTAATTTTCACAAATAATCTATGTTAGCATGTTTTCCTCCATTTCCCTTATTTTTATGATAAGGAATCACACTTTATTTTCATTATATCCCTTTTTTCCCTTTGTCACAATTTTTGAAATTTGAAGTAATTCAAAGTGCTCCATGTGTCATTCCTCTTGATTTCCCCTTCCTTTCACTCCTCACTAGATTAAAAAACGTTGAATTCAAGACAACACTTTTATTTCACCTATATTTATGAGATTATCAGACCTCTTTTAAGTTCTCTCTCTTAGAAACCTTGTCCCAAGTATTCAGATGAAAGTCATCTTTATCACCCATGTTTGGTTTTCCAAATCTATATGGAGGAGGAATACAAAAATACATCAAGAAATTTAAAATACAAATAATTTGAAATAAAAGTCAATGATATTTAAAAGGAAGCATAAAAATATTAAAAGTCAACATCACACTAAAAGATGTGATTATAAGCACATATCCTATCTCTAATAAAAGCTCAAACTCCATAATTAACCTCACATAGAGATGAGGTCCTTTGTGGTGTGGTAGGCTAGTAGATTAGAATAGGAGAATTCAACAAACTGTATAGTGATACCTACTTTCTCACATAATCACCCAATCTTCATAGTAGATTGATGACTTTATAAGAGGTCCTAAGGAGTAGGGAACACATTGTGGGTTGATCTATATACTCCATTTGTTGATGTAAGACTTGTGTGGCTAGGAGAAGTTCTTCATAGTCCTTAAGGTCAAAATTCCTCTTGTTTTGACAAACCTAATTTAAGTGTCTTGACTTTGATAAAGAGTTCCTCTACCTTGGTTTTTCCTTCATTCTCCCTTCCACCCATTTCATTTCCCCCTTTGATGGGAAAATTATGATTCCAAATCTATTTTCCATTCTTCTTTAATTCCTTCTTCTTCATCTCTCAAAAACATGCTATCACTAATTTGTTTTAATTTTATCTATCATTAGAGAGAAATAACATGTTTGAGTAACTATGGAATTCTTCTTTATTTTTTCACCATAATTTACATTTCTAGATTTGTCTTACTTTCCTTTTACCATTTATCATTTAGTTTACTATCATGTTGTTACGAACACCTAAGTTCATACCCTTTTCTATTGTTGAGTGAGTTTGGCATTTTACTTCTCATTAATCAATGTTGTTTTCCCTTTTATGCATCTTTTTCCATTGTTGATTGAGATAAGGGTTGTTAATGGTCACTCATAAATGTTGTTTTACCATTTTTTTCTTCTTTTACCATTGATTTGTTTTATTACCATCTTGTTTGACATGTATCCTTGGTTTGACTTGGTGAGTTTTCGTTTCTTACTTAAGGATAACTTGTTTGAGTTTTTTGGTATTTAGTAGCCTTAGATTTTTGGTTACCTAATTTACTCTTATTTTTGACTTGGTAATTTGGCCTAACATATCACTTATCACCCCAACTTTCCAAATTTCTTAGGTATGTCTCATCCTTATAACACCATCTATCTTGGCTTTTTTTACATTTGTTTGTTTTTTCTCTTTAGCTTTCTATTCTTGAGTTTGTTGAAAGAAATATCTGTGCCCTCCACAATCAAAACTAATAACATAGTATATAACCATCCAATAATAAAAGTAATTTAAGGTATACATTTTATTTAATTTTTAGTTATTTTCTTTTTAGTCATTTACTTTCAGTTCTTTTTGCTTTAAAATATTACAACTTTTTTTAGCATCAGTGTTGTGTGTTACTATGTTCTATCTAAAAGCACCATCCCCTATTTCACCTTAATAACACATGATGAGCTTCTAGTGGGGCATAGATATAAAAATAATATTTTCAACCTTTTATTAAATATTGATTCTTTACATCTTGTAGGAACCTATTGAGACTCAATCTCTCTAAGTGTATGCCTTAAGGGGTATAAAAAGAAAGGGGTGGGTAGACCTTTGGTGCTTCACAGCATTATGTCCCTTATTACCACATTATTACTAGTATAAATAGATCTTAAAACCATTCACTAATATATTACTCCTCCCTTTCATACTCATCCAGTCTTTTTCTTCTTTCCATCCCTCTTTTCCTCACCTCGATCCCCTTTTGCCAATTGACTATACTAGGCCGACTGGGTCAACCCTATATAGATTTCATCCTCTAATTACTATATAAGGTCAACTAGATATAACCTATACTATTTAAGGTATATTTCACTTTGAGTTTCATTAGACCTTTGACTAACCTAGCTTGGGACCTAGTGATTTATCTCTTGAAAACATATAGGGTTGACTAGTTTGACCCTGTACAACTGACATATTTTGAAGTATTTAGGGTGAGATACCCCTATAAATATAAGATCATTTCATCATTATCTTAATATGTAATCAATACTTATTATTCTCTCATTCTTCTTTATAATCTTCTCCTCCACCATTCTATTTGAGGAGTCTTAGCTTAGGGTTTCTACTTGGAGAATCTAGTCTTGTGGATAAGTCTTAGATGCTTTGGCCTTTCTTAGTTATCCTTACAAACCACAATAACCTCTTGTGAAGCTGTATTGACCAAGGGAGAGATTGAGTCTTGATTGGTTCACATTCAGGTAAGTATATTCTAACTTTTCTCTCCTCTCTTTAGTAGATATAAGTAGTATAAGTATTGGCTAGAATATTATTACTCTTCATATTTTATGTGTTAGAGTCTTACTCATACTTAGATTAATTGAGATTCTCTTATACAAATTTTTATTACTTTACTAACCCTGTTATTGTGCCACAATCTTTGGTGTGTACTAGATTAGATTTACTTTCTTGTTTATTATAATAGAGTTAACATTAAACCTAGGAAGCTTTTAGGGTTATTGTATGATTATGTTAGAATTTAGGATTTGAAACCCTTCCTAGCATAGTTTATTGTGACAAGTGATACCCTAATTGGGTCTAGGGAATCCCCATATTGGTCATGCCCCCACTTAACAAATGTATTCCCAATCAAAAGTGTAGGTATGCTCTATCTTCTCCAAGTTAAGATTGATTTATAGACATGATGCATTATGATTACATAAAACCTTCATATTTACTTGATCCTACATTTAGTTTTATTACAATCATGGCTTCAATTTGATCTCCATTAAGATCAAAATATTTAAGACTTAACTTTCTCTTCCAACCTTTTATCTCCTTGATCACCTTGAGGGTTGATTCTTTATTTGGTGGTTTTTCCTCATTGACTCTCATCTCATGGGTAGTAGGGATTCCATGTAATCCATCCATCTTCATCTTAGTGAGATCATGACTTTCTTCTACAATAAAAATTTGAGTCAAACTTAAGAGTGAGAGACCTTAAAAACTTTTTATACTATAGTAACTTCTTCAATATCCTCTCTAATACCTATGATCATATTCACCACCTCATCAACCCTTAGAATATATGATGCCAAAGTATATTCTTCCTTCATTTGAAGACCCTCAAATTGCCTTCAGTAAATCTATAATTTACCCAATTTAAACTTTGAATCCCCTTCATAGATGATCTATAATTTGTCTAATATTTCCTTAGTAGACTTATTGTATTATCTTGATGAACTCAACATATGATAGGCCACAAATGATATAATTCATATATTTATAATTGTTCTCACTCAACTTCTTGTTAGCTACACTAGTTGGAGGAGTAGGGGGTGTACAATACCAATCCATAATAGTTTGACAAATGTTAAAACTTAGAGACATGATGTAGGTATTCATCTTTGCACTCCAAAAATCATGGTTGGATCCATTTAATATTGGTGCTTTCTTAGTAGATAAGCCTCCTTACATTTCATTACTACCCATTTTACCTTTAATCACCTTTAAGTGGTTAAACTTGTAAAGAAGGTGTGGTTTTGATACCAATTATTAGAGGTAAAATAACTAAGGGGAAGGGTGAATAAATGATGTAATAAATTAAATTCAAGATATAAAACTTCAAACTCTTAGCCACTCAACATAAGCATTCATGAAGCATATAAACTAGTTATTGTAAAGAACAACAAAAATTATGCAAGATCAAAGCACATAACACATGGATTATGTGGGAAACCCTCATGAGGGATAAAACCCACTCTCAAGCATAAAAAAAAAAATGGACTATATTAATATAATATATCATAAAATAGAGACTTTAGTGAATCACCCACTTCACAAGGAGCACCAACCCCTAAACATGGACAAGCACTCACTTGATCATAGATGTTGAGAACCCACACAACACTTATGATATCAATACCTGTATAAATTTGATTAAATTTAAATTTTATGGATAAATAGTGAATAACAAATCTCTTCAACCCTTCACACTTCCTCAAGCCTTCACACACAAGCAATTCATTAAAAATAACCTTTGGGATCACTCTTCACCTCTTCACTCATCCTCAATCTTAAACCATGAAAGAACACTATTGCAACATCAAAAATAGTAAATCTATATCATACACATTCATCACACTATTCTACTCTTCAACCCATAAACCAATTATACTCACACTTCTCTTTTCTTTTCTTGTTAACTCTAGAAACTTTCATCCTTTTTTATGCTTTTTATAGAGCCTTCATGATGACCACCTTCTTGGTCAGCCATAAGACATTAATTAAACCTTAAAGATTATATACCACTTATAAAAATATAAAAACCACCTACATAGGTTGAACATAGATTTTATATATCACCCTTAATCACAAACACCTTTTAATTAGGAATAAGATGTCCTTATAGGTCCATGGAGACCTATTCATCCTTTTACCACTTCACCGAGTAAAACTAGGAACACAAGACCACTTAAAAACACATACGTCCATGACACATAACCCATAAGACATACTCAAGTGATTAAATTCATCACTATACACTTACTAATATGTAAAACCTATAAAACATTTTCCTTGTACATGAAAACACCATGAATGAATAAACAATCAACTTATAAGCAATTGTTCATACTAAATATGGATTGGTCAAACCTCAAAACTCCATATATATGATCCTCATGAATTATAAAACACTCTCCAATATATATTTCACCACCAAACATACAAATACTATCAATAAAATATTAAACATCCTTTTTGGGTGACTTTCAAAAGAAATTCAAACCCTCAATCAACTTTGAACCACAACAAATGCAAATGTAAAACTAGTCAAACCTACAAATCAATTTTATTGGATTATCCTTGAATTTATCTACCAATTTTATTTTTAATCCATCATAAAATTAATTAATCATAAAAATTTTATAAATAGAATTTTTTAGACTGGTTTTCCTTGGTAAATTAAAAAATCTGAATTCCAACGATCAATTTTTAATACAAATTTGACTATGGAAACTAGTGAAATCTACTTGGGAGAGAAAATTTGAACCACCATAACTTTTTATTGACATTATTTCAAGACCTAAAATTTTAAATAAAATATCTAGGCACAAATAATAACAAATCCATATGATCATTTTGTTCTAATACCTTCACATGTGCAAATGCTAAAATCATCAATCTGCTTACTTAGGAAATTATGCCAAGATGACTACGATAACCTGCACCTTCACAAGACTAACTAGATGAATTATTTTCACTTAGATAATAAAAACAAGAAATATTTAACCCTCACATGACCCATAAAACATGGTCAATACATCACCAAGCTCCATCATCTTGCCTAACCAAGCAAACATTACAAGGTCCATGCATGATCATTAAGGCACACTTTGTCATTGAGAAACATGAATATATATAGACTCATGAAAACTCTTAGAAATCTTAGGGGCATAATTGAAAAATAATCAACATGCTTGTATTGTCTAAATTTTTTATTTAACCACACACTTTAATTCTTCCTTGGATTTTTCTTCTGCTTCAGTTCTAGTTTTGGCATCTACTTTAGTCTTAGCCTTAGATTCTACCTTGGAATTGGCTTTATATTTAGCTTTAACTTCATCCTTGGCCTCTTACATATAATTTTCCTTGGAACATTTCTCAACATTTTTTTTGGATTTAGCTTTATATTTGGCTTCCTTCCCTTTAGCCTACTATTTAGCTTGCTCCTATTGGATATGCAGAGCTTATTTGGTCTTTTGCTCTGATTGAGACTTTACAAGTGACATTAATTAATATTATTTTTACCACACAAATTTAAATTCTTGGTTTTATTTTTATTTTTATTTATAATTTTTATTCTTATTTCTTCTTTTCTGGCAATTAACCTCTTTTATTTTGAGCCTCTACTTCCTCAAAACTTTTCCTATGATCTTATTCTTCAACCTATTTCTTTTATTACTCCTCCTCCTCCTCCTCATAAGCCTTATGCTTTGATTATTATTATTTTTTATTATTATATTATTTTAATCCTTATCCTTAGCCTTATTTTTTTCCTTTAGATGCTCCTTTTATTCCTATGTAATAATATCCACTTGTTTAACTGGTTTCTCTGGTTGTGGGAAAATAATTTCTTAAAGCTCCTCCATAAGAGTTGGTGAATAAAGTGATGTGATTGACTATGAATATTTAGAGGATGAAGACTCAAAAATAATGCCTCTTAATGCAGTAGCCTAATTTTTAGAATATGATGCAGGCACTATGATTTCACACAATATATATTTTGCTAACATATGTCTTAGGCCCTTTCTATTTTTTCATCCCATCCTCATTTCATTCTACATACTTAATTTTCACTAATTACCACTTTACCAAAAACTAATTAAAATTTTACCCCATGTAATTAGTTTCACTAATTACCATTTACCCCATGTGATTAGTTTCATTAATTACCATTTTACCCAGTGTAATTAGTTTTATTAACTACAATTTTACCCCATGTAATTAATTTCACTAAATACCATTTTACCCCATGTAATTAGTTTTCATTAATTACCATTTTATCCACATAACCATTAAATCTAATAAATCCTACAAAAATACAATGAAATCCAAATGGTTCAACCTCCCAAATAACCTCCCTTGTATCACAAAATCCATATAACATCTTACAGCTTAGTTTTAACCCATAGTTGAAACAATCAAAACAAACTTTTGGTAAAAATGGATAGAATCAAGAATGATCCCCACAGTTGACATCAATTCAATAGAATCAATGTTGATTTATTCCTAGACTTGCCTCTAGAAAAGGACCATGAATTTTTTCTTGAAGGCTAAAATAATTCTCATAGATAACTTGTAGACAATTGCTCAACTCCTTGTTGGAAAGACACATTT